>JAIPMN010011261.1:18490-37036 GCA_020650975.1 Apostichopus californicus
GCCCCCCCCCCCCCCACGGCCCCACCCCTTGGTCTAACCATTGTGCTACTTAAAAATCGTAACACTAACACACCAGCTTTATTTCATCATAAGGATGAACTATAAAAGTAGAATTATTATACACAACATGAGACAACAACATCTATTTTACAGGCCATATTGATCAATGTTTGTGAGTTAAAATTTCATCTTCCTTGCTATTACTCTTGTTTGCAGGAAGCATCTTGTTAACATACAACAAGCAAGACTAACCAATTTTTTTATTTTTGTTTTGTAAAAATTAATTTTTAAAATATTTTGTTGGATTATTTAAATGTAATGCTATAACTGAAGGTTAGATATATCACTGAACCACATCTACAGTCTAGTATTAAATGAGATAGGAAACAAACACATTTTTGATGGGAAAATAATCCCCTGAAGTTAGATCGAAATCCACTGTCTTTGGCGAAATTTGAATGACCTTTAGTACTACCCACACCAAGAGAGCACCTTTTATAAAAAAAAATTGTCTCAGTGCTGTAATCTTCGATTTACGACAAAATGTTATTTTCAAAACAGATCTTGCACTTTGTCCCTTACATACTAGACACATCTGACATTCAAGCAATATCTTGAATAAGAATGGAGGAAGATATAAGTTCCGGTGTGTTGTTATGGTCAAGTGATAAGAATGTGATTAAAACACCCATCTCTATTACCTTGTTTTTGGTGACAAGCTCTTTTGCAATGTAACATTATGCAAGAATTCTGTCTCTGAATTGATGCACCGTATCATTTCATACATATATTTACATCAATTATATAATTTACATATATAACAATTCTCATAACTGTCCATTAAAATTGAATTTTTTGACAGTCATACATCTTTGCAAGCTTGTAGTTGAAATGTACTATAACAGGATAAACACACACACAGACACACACACATAAAATGATCTCAAACCAAACTGTAACATGCCACAAGAGACAGAAATTTCATATTTTATGCAAGAGTCACTTAGGGTATTTTTCATTTTTAATAAAGTTACATCGTCATGGTTATGCCTAGTCTGGATTGAGATGAATCTCTAAATATGGAACCACAAAACAGAAATTAAAAATATTCCTCATTAATAGCAGGACAATCAAAGAAGCTTTTCGTACATTTAGGTTAATATTAAACTGCAACAGGTGATCTAAAATAAGCATTTTCTGTGAATGAAATTTTCCAGGGAAATATTTGTTTAGAAGTTTAGACGGCTCTGGTTTGTGTCCCTTATGTAGTACTATGGTACCTGTGTGTTTACAAAAAGTGGCTATGCATCTTTACGCTTGTATAGCAAGTTGACCATTTTGCATAACATAATGCGATGCAACACCGAATCAATTAATCCCCTAAACTCCTATTCAAACATTAAAGGTACATCAATTTTTATCTATCTATAATGTTGATTTGTTCAAACAAAAGTTCAGATAATAAAAAATCTATGGTGTTGACCATATTACCTACAAAATATTTGCTTTTTACAAAAAGAACATAAAAAACAAGGTTGTGATCGAAAGGGTTAGAAAATAAACTTGAAGTCAAAATTTTAAGATAAAAGTTCAAAGTTTTTTATGCTTTTATAAACAAATGGAATGTAAAAACATGGCAACTAACCACACACAATATTTGAGGCTTAAAAACTAATCAAATGTAAAAGAAAGCTAAAGTTGCTATTTTATTTACAAATGAAAACAAAGAAAAAAGAAAATAGAAAAACCATTGGACAAGAAGAAACAAATAAATTGATAAAATACCTGAAGACAAGGTTAGATGTTTTAGATGTTGACTAAAACAAATTGTTAGTGTGTTGTCTATCAAAGAATCACTTATTTTTTAAGTATAAACCAAACTTTCTGAAAATAGTTAACCTATTTGATCAGTTTGGCTTCTTAAACTTGTTTTTGTGCAGCATATAAATGATACAGTCTATTATTAACTACGACTGTTATTTATTTTGCTTTCTTTTTGAAAACTGATACTACAACCCTGAATATTATTTCAAATGCATTCCAATTTAATGATGGCATTTTTTAAGACAAAGAAACAGATAACTTGCAAAGGTACACCTCAAATCTTTTATACTGTATCACTTATGTGCTGTTCTTGCACAAAATGTCATGCTGAAACGCAAAGCTTATCACTGACCACATCTCTAACTAAGAAGAAAGGCTTTCAGGGATAGAATTCTGCTAGCCTTAAACAACCATTAAATTCAAGCATATTAGAAGTCAAACTTATCCAGCTAGTGCTTTTAAGGAATTAACACTTTTCCTTTGTTGACCTCAAATGAGCTTTGACCTTCACAAGAATTAGTGGGCTTTTGTAACTCATTATAGGAAAGTCATATGCCAATATGACATCTGATGAGACTGCCTATCTTATGATGTCATGTTTAAAATTTCCCAGAGTGTAACCTCTGCTGACCCCAAATGACCTGTACCCTCCACCAGAAACAATAGAGTTCTTGTAACGCATTATAGAGGAGCCATAGCCATATATACCAGCTAATGCAGTTTTCTATCCAGAAATATTGTATTTGCATAGTGTTCAAGTTTTGTCAGCTGGTGACGTTAAATGAACTCTGACCTACATCTAATTGTCTACAAACTATAAAATACACAAGGATACCATACCATGCATACATGAGCTTCTTTTGTTATATTTTGGAGATAAAGCACTTTTGGTATGTTAACATTTTGCCCTCTGCTGACCCCAAATGACCTGTGACCTCCACCACAATTGGGTTCGCTGAACTAATTACAGGAAATGCACATGCCAAATAAAAGAACTGCACAGGCGACCTTCCTTGAGATATCATGTTTACAAGATTTCACACTTTTCCCCCTCTGTTGACCTTTGACATTCATGAAAAACACTACAGATTGTCTACTCACCTAAAACAAGCTACACATCAAGTTTGAACTTGCTGCAACTTCTTCTTTCTGAGATATTGTGTGAACAATGTTTTCAGACTTTGACCCATGCTGACCTCAAACGACCTTTGACCAATACTAACAACAATCTCAAACCAGTTCTACATAAGGGGAACCTACATACCAAATATCAAATGTACCCCGCTTATCCCTCTGAAGTTAGAGCATTTACGAGCAAGTGTCACATCCACACACACAATAAACACCACATAGATTCCTTCTGACTTCATCAAGGAAACAAAACCTGAATTGGCTGTGTGAAGTATTGTTTTGGCATAGTCTCTTATCAGAGCAACCTTTCATTATGTTCTCCTCTGCACCTTGATTCCTCTGGATTTGACATTTGTCATGATAAAGACATGATGAGATAAAACATACATAGGTAAAAGAAATAAGAAAAAACAGAAAAAAACATGATGAAAAATTAAAAAAGTTTAAGTTGTTATCAGATGGCCTGGCCTACTGCTTAGGTCTTCATCCCAATATGAAAATATATTAAAGCAGTTAGTTACATCCTGATTCCTGGTAAATAAAATATAATCAATATTTGTTTCCAAATTATGCTGCAGCAATGTAATATTCCACACCAGCAAAGTGGAACATTTCCTTTTGTCACAAACATTGTGCTGGCAATCGGCCTCACCGCTATGTGACTGTGACTCTTTCAGCCGTGGGTGAAATTAAGGCTTCCAAGTTTCCTTGCCTGGTTCATTGGCTAATTACAGTGAAACCAGAGGCTGAAACCAGAGGCTGAAACCAGAGGCTGAAACCAGAGCAGTTTTCCCCCTTATCTATCATTTGTACCCCTCTTCGATTTACAGCACTACCATGCAGCAACAACTTGCTTTCAGCTACAAGTTACATATCTAAATACTCGCTAGCCCCGGGAAGGTCCGCTACCAAATACTTCAGGCAGGCCTAGCATACGACCTGATATTTATTTGAAAAGGAAAGAAATTTTTGTGAGGTATAGACCATTCATTGTAATACTCATGAAACAACAAACAAGGACACATTCCAAGCTCTAAATGCATTTTACATTAAAGCATGGGAGACAACATGTTGTAAAATAAAACTAGGTGCATCAAAGCAAAATCTAATTTGTAAATTTCATATGCTAATTTCACGTTATTTACTGCTTTTTTACACTGCAATACAAAGCTATCCACCCACTGCAATTGATCAATGAAGTTT
The DNA here is from genome assembly GCA_020650975.1 of Apostichopus californicus. Lineage (NCBI taxonomy): Eukaryota > Metazoa > Echinodermata > Holothuroidea > Aspidochirotida > Stichopodidae > Apostichopus > Apostichopus californicus. Next base: position 22,649 of record JAIPMN010011261.1, read on the forward strand.
TCACATCAAAGAATCTAAATATAATTCATTTTTTCCCCTCTTGCTATCTAGCTCTTTGGTCATTGTGGGCTTCACGTAATTACTACTGTACACATACTATATTATTAGACTAATACTAAGTGTTGGTAGAAAATCAACATTCATACAAAACCAAACAAACCGATTGTTTGTGATCATGCCTAGGACAAGACTCAGCGAGAATGTGGACCAAACAAACAAAGTTGGGATACTAATGATAGGAGACACATCCATGAACATGGCATATTCTTAACCTAGAATTTGGCCAGTCTGGTGAGCTCTTTAAGTTAATTAATGGATTTATTATTTAGGTTTAGTCTTGTTCAGGGCCAAGGCCCTCTCACACGACTTTACAAACCCTGGTCATTGGTAACTTGACACACCTACACACCAAAGTGTGCACAATTCAATCAATCTCTCCTGGGGCACCACAACCACGTGTCCCCCAGGGGACTTTCCCATAGGGTGCAGCCACAAACCGGCGCACGCAACTATATTTACAAGTTACCTCGCAAGTCCCCATTTATACACCTGGGTGAAGAGAGGCAATGGAGATAAAGCGCCTTGCCCAAGGACACAACGCAATGATCTGGCCAGGGCTCGAACCTGTAATCCTTAGATCACAAGTCCACTGCCTTAACCACTTGACCACAACGCCCTAATGAAATAAACAGATAATCAAATTTGGGGTACTAATGATGACAGACACATTACACGATCATGGCATATTTTTAACCTTCTAGAAATCGGCCAGTGTGGTGAGCTCCTTAAGTACTTGATTGATCGAACCACTGTATGTTGTTCAAGGTTTTAAATTCCAACGTGATGTACTGTTAGTTACATTGAATCCTTTATTGCACAATCTAACATGTCAGCATAGAATCATGGAATAATTAAGTGTTTACATTTAGTGTAGCATTGCTTGTCAGGTTTATGTTTATTTTATTCCTCATAAAAATACTGAAGATGGTACGATTTAGAGTACGAAAAAACTGCTCTACATAATTTGCATAAATTTGTATAGCAATTTAATTTGACCGACTATTATTTGCATAGCATTTCACTATGTGACACCAGATAAATCTTTCCCTGAGATATGAAGTGTGACTTCACTCATTTGAACATTTACAACTGCCTGACAATGTGCAATAACAGACATCACCATGTTTAACAACGTTCTATTCATAACTGTGATTGGCCAATAATTCCACAACAAAGCAAAACCAGAAACTTGACTAAACTACCAGTAACACAAAGCATAAAAAGTACTGCATACCAGTAAAGCAAGTAAAGCAAGCTACAAGGTCACACATTGAAAACTCAGTTAAAAATTTAAAGGTATATATTGCAATTTGAAACTGAGAAAGCATACTTGATTCCTTCACTTTATGAAATGGTAAACATGGCTTAAGGTGGAAGAGCAATCAGGATTTGATACTTCATTCTGCATTCCTGATGCATTGCTGCCATCTCTCATACATATTCATGTTTCTCTATTCGTCTCCTCCACGGTACTGTAGGGCTACCTCTGCCATCACCTAAGAGACACAATGTGCTTTATATGGCCCTGTAAGGAAATGACAACAAGAAACATATATATATCTATGAACTTGAAACTAAATTTTGGTCATAGCTAATTGTATAGGAATTGTTATTAAAGTGTTCTAATGTGGTGACTCAATGCTGACTTGACATTCCACAAACAATACCAGCACAAACATGATTGGGAAAGTTTTTCAATATGAAACAAGTTTAATTTGTGGAAAAAGAATTGATACTCAAAGTTGAAGAGAATATTTGCCTTTGCCCTCTCAGACCAAGGAAACTTAGTGAAGTCCCATCTCAAGGATACAAATCAATCAAATACCTCAAATTCTAACAAAGTACCAGTGATTACAGACTGACACAGAGGAATATGAAATTTTAACTAATAACATGTCAACAATAATATTTCATAATGAACGGGAAAAAAGCACTGCATGAGGGAAGCTTTTGTCAAATTTAACAACTAATTGATCTGTGTTCCATAAGTTCTTTTGCACAATTAATGAATTAATGCAATCCCTTAATGTTATTCTACCCAGCACAGCCCCTTAAATATCATCACAAATTGTCTCCAAATTTTGGCAAGCTACAGTAATTAACATGACTACATGAATATCTTATAGTCTGACAGTGCTTACCTGCAAGTTTTTACTCAACAGATCATAAAATTTAATGTTTCACATAGAAAAAAAAAACTCTGATGTGGTACTTGTAAATGTTTGACAAGAAGTGACCATGTTTATTTTTCTAGGGTATTTGGGAGCAACATCAATTGATGACCTTTAAGGGGGCTGATTACAGTTAGCGTTCAATGCAAGTTACTACGGAACACTGACTGCCACTGAAGGCCCATGTCGCAATTTTGAGGTCACAATCGGGCTTGGTGACTCAAAGCACCAAACCAAATATGACCATTAAGTAGAGGTTAATGATCACCTGATTAAATTAAAAATACTGTACAGGTCAATTTATGTTCTATGGAAATATTTAACTTTAATAACTTAGTTATTGCCTCAACATGTAGGGAATAATTTGGTTTTTTTTTCAAATTTTGCATAGCAATCTTAAAGGCAGGCTCACTGAAAGTCTCTTAAAAAATGCAATGCTACCTGGAACTTCCTGTGTAAAACAGAACCCTGCTATATGCACACGTTGGACTTTTATAGCAGTTTGACCCAGTGGCGGAGCTAGGGGTATTGGTCAGGGGGCGAGAATGGTCTGTAGGGGCGCTTTCGACACTATCTAAGCGGAGCGCCACCACAGGTTGGCGGGGAGCGTACAGAAATTTCTTGAGTAAAGATACTCCCTAGATCGCCGGAAATTACCCTTTATGGGCCTTGCTCATTTGCAGATAAACGAAGAATAAATAGCCGTTAGAGCATTTTGTCAGAAAATTACACCAACAAAATGTGAAGAATGTCAATAAGTAGATGAGAGCGCAATAAAAAAGTCAATAATTGCGAATAAGTTAAAAGTGGTAAAAAGCTGAAAAGGGCGCCAGCAGTCCAATGAGGCTGAGTCCATTTGAGTCCATCAGGGGGGGCATCCGCCCCCCTGACTGTATGGATGCTCCGCCACTGGTTTGACCATTTAGCATAGCATTTAGCGATGGGATACTGGAAGAGGCTATATATATTCATACATATATTCATACATGATACCTGTATGTGTGCTTTTATCATAACAGATATCATTGTAAAACCACAGACTGAACGCAAACATGTATGACAGTATTATCTTACATCTTCGTATATACCATGTATATGTTGCACAGTATTAAATGTACACTGTACACAATGATATATCAAGCAAAAGGCCAAGAACTTACTGGTTCTCCAGCTAAACATCTTTGGCATATCCTGTTGTTTTTGTTCTGGAAGATGAAAGAAGACACAATTACAAACTGATGAATTCTTCTTTCTTTACAATTTTAAGGAAAAAGCCTGGAGTTGAGAATTATCTTTAACTTTAGTATGGAAGGAACCTAGTCATTATAAGTTTGCACATACATACATACATACATACATACATAAATACATCCATACACACATACATACATGTACAGTATATGAGATAGGTGTTATATAACACTCTTCAGAGTTTTGCCAGTATGGAGAATCCCTGCTGTTATGTGTTGGAATAGACAAGTGATGAACAAATACCTGTATTGTATAGATTTGTTTTTATTACACTCTCTATTACTGCAGGTCATTTTAAGGTCAAATTTAAGAAGGACAAAGTCATATGACAGGGACATGTGTGATAAGGGTGTGAAATCAAACAGGGCTCCTCTGAAAAGCAGTGCTTCTGCACTGAGCAGGACTACCCTCATTAAAGATGACAATAATAATAAACACAAATTTAAAAAAAGGGGCTAAGAGGCCAACATTGCCCCCATAAGTTGCAGTCTGGCACTTTGATCCCTGTGAAGAATTCAAGGAGATGCTTTTAGCTTCTTTTAACAGTAGCTCTCTCCAAAACAACCAATGCTGGGTGCAACTTTTTCAAAGAAAATATTTTTTATAAACAAAAAATTTGTGAGAGCTACAGAACAGGGTACAGTAGTACTACAGTAAGCAATGTGCAGCCTGGTAAAACTTGAAAACAATCTCTTTTCAAGTTTCCATCCCTTACTTGGCAAAGCAAAACAATTTTGAAATAATATATCAACATAATTTATGCTCAAAAACAATTACAGGAAGTTGTTCTGAGATTGCATAAACCTTATCTAAAGTTTTAATCAATATCAAGTAACTTTAGCTTAGAACTGTAAGTCATGTGACTGAAATCTAGGTGTTCAAAAATAGGAAATGATGCATAATCCATCTGTAACCCTTGACATGATATCTTCATACAGTGGCATGATGTTGGTCACGTAGATGATCACATGTTTGAATCACTACTTGTATAATAATGATATTAACAACAAATGAAGAGATGCTGCAAGATGTATCCCAGCAAGCACTGCTGTAGATGTTAACACTTGGACAGATATATATCGACATTGTAAACTCACTGAAATGTGAATTTTGTGAAATTTGTTAGTTTATGTCATGATGTTTACAGGTACTTTGCTACTATATTCAAGTTTAGGATGATGGATATGAATGGAATGCTCATTTGATATTTGATGATAATATTAACTCTAGATCTGTACAATTAGGATTAATTTAACTATTGACATTGCAGAATGTCAGACATTTTCTCATCTTAGTTTACTAATATTTACAAAATTTACTTGTTTCTGTTACAAGAGATCACTGGAAGAGCTCACCATTAGTTTTATAACATATATACTACTGCACATTGTTAAGCTAAATGTAAACACAGTTTGACGTCATAAAACTCTTTATGCTTTCACAGTAATTTGTGTTGCTTCTGCAGGGCTGTCTGTACATGTCTGTGCATTAAATAATATTACTTTTTAAGCCAATTTTTCACAAATAACATTTTGACCTTAAAATTGGAAAAACAAGAAATAAGTAAATACTTTTCCATTGGGCAATCTTTTGCACAGACACTGAAGGTGATCAAACTGATGAGGATAACTTGCTCTGTGAAGAAGAGCTTTAATTCTTGTTTCGCAGGTAAAGAGAAACTTTCTTCGAATATAACGGCCTTTTGTTTTGTTATTATAATGGTTCATTTGAATCACATACTGTACTCTGCAGTATACATCATAATAGTTTATAATATAATTTTATAATATGAATGGGATGGTAGGAAGTAATGATGGAAGGCCACATCAGAAAGTTAATGAACTCCTTAGAAAATACTAACCTGTTTTAATTGCAATAAGGTGTTAGTTTCATCAATAATCATCTTCTCAGGTAATTCTTCCGTTCGGCCTTGGATACCTAATTCTGATCCAGCTCCATCTAGAGAATCAAGTCCATTACAGTGCCGTTTGCTCTGAGAATGACGAAAATGATATCATGCCGTAAAACTAGTACTAATTAGTATAGTGTTTCCTTTTGTCTAATTGTGGTGATACAGATATAAGTATGTATAAGTAAACACATTGTAGTGGCATAGTAGTAGATATACATTATTTACTTTTCGTTAATATCAAAGCGCCCCAACACCTTTTCTACTGTATAACTATAAGTATAAATTCATGATGTTGTATGTTGGTAAAATCTGATTTGTCAAATTGTGAAATTTGGTAACAGGCCTTGGCAAAATATACATAACTTTGACACTGCTGAATTTACATTATCGACATGAAGTGTACTGTAGGCTAATTACCCATGAACAAACTTTAAATTCAAATATCTTCCCATATTATCGTACAGAAGAAAACATAGCACATACAGTAGAAAAATAGCATAATAGTAAGAATTACACTAGCATTAGAAAACAGAATACTGTTATTGTTATTGTTAACAACTGAGGCTAGTGAATATCTACTTTACTCTTAGTCTTACTCTTAGACTGAGTTTGAGCATTTGTATTGCACTGAGTGTGACACAAAATACTGTATAACATTTAACCTAAGTTAAACTACATTTTACTGAAAGTTAAACTTTATATAAATCAATTCGTTACGTGAAGTGAGTTAGAGAAAGTTCCCACTTACGGACGGCGCTTCCCATGTGTTTTGTGGAAGACATGATGATGATGCACCTGCAACGTCAAAATGTTGCCGTCTCTTCCCGTTGAGTTCACCGGTAACAACACGACGACTTGTAAACAGATCCATGTTTTGTCTTGACCAGCATTGTTCAACGCACAAGCCGCTTTGAAGAGCCATGACAATTCCTAGACTGAGAATTAGATCACTGATTGATAATAAACGTACAATGTCCGGAAGGACATAAGAAATTTTAGTCACGATATCAATTTTCGGAGTTATGTTTAGGCATAGGCAACAGCTGAGCCGGAAAATACGTTTTGAGTATCTGTTCCGCTTTACCACGTTTGAAATTCAAACTGGTGACTGCATGTAATGTTGCCCGTCAATATGTTGATGAACTTATAATTCAGCTCCACAAGCAGATAATCAAAATTAAAATTGATATAAGGTATGCCAGTACTTAATGGTGAGTGTTGCAACTTTTAGTTTTTACCAAGACATATTACTATTTTAAAATACATTTAAGAATTTTAAATAACCAGGTACTGTTGTTTCGCGGAATCATTGATGGTTCTTTCTTCAAATGTGATTGGTGCAAATTTATCTAGTTACCCAGATCGTCCAATCACAGCGGTCGACACATAGGAATGTATGAAACAGTTGTTGTCAACAGTCACATATCAACAAATTTTTTTGTCCTCTGCTCACCTGCTGGCCATCACTGTTCGCGGATTCGCCGCAACTACTGTCACTGGTGTTATGATATTTTCCTGTTTTGTATGTGTGATTGAATCCTTTATTTTAAAAAAGAGCTCAACGTTAGGCCTAAGTTGGAACTTGGAATTAACACTTATTGAGGTCTTAATTACCAAGCTGTAACGAAGTTTTTCGCCGTCACACTAGCCTAGCTTAATTGTTTGGTTAGGCTATAGTATAGTCAGTATTGCTAATTTCGGAACACTGCCAATTTCGGACACCCCTAAGAAATGCACGATTTCACCATGACAACCTACAGGAATTTCACCAAAAATTACGAAGCTACAGTTATTTTCTCTCCAAAATGACCCGTGTGCAAGTAAATACTTACATATTTGTCAATAAAATGACGGAGATCTATGAAGTCTGTTATAATTACTGAAAGAGCAACTGCGCCACCAATTTTATCACTAGCGCCACACTGTGGGACTGTGTGTCCGAAATTGGCAATACTCTAGCAAAGAAATACCAGTTCCACAATCACGAAGAATCTTCTTTTTTACAACGTGAAAACAGTTTGCAGGAAAGAAAGTTTGGCCGTGTATCGTACTATAACATACTTCTTCCACCATATCAAGTATATTTTCAGGTGATTTATACCAAATAGATATAGTTTTGGGGTGTTTTAAGGCTTAGGTGTCCGGAATACGAAGTGCCCATGCTACCTAAGTTGAATCTCACTGTCTCAGTAGCATGGACATGGACAATTCCGGACACCTAAGCCTTAAAACACCCCAAAACTATATCTTCTGGTATAAATCACCTGAAAATATACTTGATATGGTGGGAGAAGTGTGTTATATTACGATACACGGCCAAACTTTCTTTCCTGCAAACTGTTTTCACGTTGTATTCCAAGAAGATTCTTGTGATTGTGGAACTGGTATTTATTTGCTAGAGTATTGCTAATTTTCGGACACACAGTCCCACAGTGTGGCGCTGGTGATAAAATTGGTGGCGCAGTTGCTCTTTCAGTAATTATAACAGACTTCATAGATCTCCGTCATTTTATTGACAAATATGTAAGTATTTACATGCACACGGGTCATTTCGTACTTTTTGGTGAAATTTGGCTCTTCCTGTAGGTTGTCATAGTGAAATCGTGCATTTCTTAGGGGTGTCCGAAATTCGCAGTGTTCCGAAATTAGCAATACTGACTATACTATATTTACTGGGCATGAAGGTATTGCCAGTGCTGAAAACCACCGGTGACAGTTCTAGTCAGTAGTAAACTAATAATACCAGCATAGGCGTAGTATTGTGTAGTTGTACTATCACTACCCTACTACTAAGTGCTGAAGCCCTCCAAATTCAAGGCAACGACATTGTATTCGTAAACAATCTCTTGAAAGCAAACATCATAATTCATAAACACACGGTCCCGTAATATGAATACACTGCACTATAGAATACTTAAAACTATAACCCTAGGCTACACACTATGGTAACGTGCATATACATGAACATATGCAATTAACCACGATAGGATACGTTGATGCCCGTTAACAAGTGCAACCTTAAAAATGTCACTTTAATTCAACCCAGAATGCTGGAACAACTCCGAATTTAGCCTCAAATCATTGTTTAACTTGTTTTAAACAATCGACCGGACAATGGAGGTGTTACCTTCTTGAAAACGGAAAATGTGCAATTCGAAAGATGAAAGGATTTTACTTACGTTTCGTTTTTATTTTTCAAGCCGAGGCAAAGAAATTTCCGAATTTCATCCACATTGTGAGTCCGACATCGTCGCAAACAGATATTAAATGAATATTCAACTTTTTTTATATAAAGTTTTGCTTGAAGCAATTCGACTGCTGCTTTATGAATATGTATTAAACGGATTTTCAGACGATATCCAAGCCGCAGTGTACTAAAATATAGTGATGGGCTAAGCTCCCACAATGCATTTCACCGCTTTTGCGAAGTGTTTAACGATTGCGCAATAACACAAGTTTCGGAGCGTGTGCAAAAGAGGCCTAGAAAAACGGTTTTTCAGTCCGATTTGGCCCGATTTGGACATAAATCGGTGAAAAAGTCATAGAATGAGATAAAATTCTCGAATAAAAAATAGTAACTTTTGATGGCCTATATGATATACGCTTGCTCTGGAAATTCCAGAGAAAAAGAACTTTGTATGAAGACGCTGAAAATTTTTTAAGAGAAGAGAGAGTCCCACTTACTGTTACAATATCTCTATACATGTAATGTATTGAGATAAAAATGGCTGCACATCTGGACAGGTGGTGTCGAAGACTGTATCCAATAGAGCCTGATTAGGAGCCTTCGGAATGTAATCATTTCTGTTCATGGCTTCTACGATGCATATTATCTACCAAAAGACATTTAATAAAGGAAGATTATATTCAGAGTATGTGGAAATTATACAGCGTATGGGATATGAAAAAGTTGTATTGAATAATATTCAAGGAAAAACAGCATACACTATATGAAATAAACATAAATTAACACATTAAAATAAATATTAGAAAATATTGAGTAGCACATAAGAAAGTGCATTGAGTAACTGATTTTATATAATGAAATGTTAAAAAGTACTTGACTGCAGTGTTTAAATTCAAGATCAGATATAATTCATCAGTTACCCTCAACAAGGCACCTTGTCAAAAGTATGTCCTGTATGTTAGGATGGTGATTGGTGAGAACGGCTGTGTAGGACATTCGACTATTCTGCGATAGTTGCAGACAATAGCCACTGCCAACATTATCTCTATTGTTGGAATCAGACTTGATGAAGTGGAGTTTGTAGCTACAACAAATTTTCTTTGTAACTCAGGAGCCTAAAATGTGTCAAATGAGGTCACTTATGTATCATCTTCAGCCAGCAAATACGGGAACCTGCAAACCAGTTTGGAATTTTACTTCGGTATTGTTTTTTTTAAATGTAACATTTAACTGTTGAATCTTCTAATTACTACTACCAATATTCTAGTAATTACTACTACTTTTACTAATCTGCTAATTACTACTAATAATAATCAAGTAATGACTACTACTACTACTAATCTAGTAACTACTACTACTAATCTACTAATTACTACTACTAATAATCTACTAATTACTACTACTAATAATCTTGTAATTACTACTATTACTAATCTACTAATTACTACTACTAATAATCTAGTAATTACTACTGATTTAATACAAAAACAGCATGAACACTTTTGTTCAAAAGCTGCTTTAAGAACTTTATAGCATACAAAAGGGGAACAAAGTTGGCAAAATAACACAATCACAACATGTTCCAGACCTTCCAGAGTAAAGGTTACCATAATTAAATAATTTTAACTAAAGAAAGTCTTTCTTTAATCTACTAATTAGTACTGATTTAATGACAAACAGCTTGAACTTTTCCTCCAATGATAAATAAGAAGTATTACTGTGCAGTACCTTAGCATTTAGGATTTCTCCAGGCTTTTCCCTGTATGTCTGCCTCTCTGTATGAATCAAACACAAAAACAAACAGTGAGGTCAAATGTCAATTAAAAAATGCTTTTGTGTGTGGTTAATCATGTTCTCCTCATCAGTAATGGTACATATTAATTCAGTGCAATATTTTAAAGGGTTTCCATTTTCCTCTGGTTGTCCCTGGCAACCATACCTAACAAATTGGTTCTATGAACAGCAAATTTTGTTAGCGAGGCCGGGGCACACATCGTACCCCTCCCTCCCCATGCTGACTACAGTGCCACACCATTGCAGCAATGCCTTGTAAAATGTGAATAATATCTACACTAGTGGTGACAGAAATTTACAAGTTGCCCCTCCTTTAACTGTTTGTGCCCCAACATCACTCCCCATCCTCCTTGACCCTGCTCAGAATAAATGTCTACAAGCATGTATGGTTCAATAGATATATCCTTCATGAATATGCAATGATCTTCTGCAGGACACAACTAAGAGTCCCTTCACTCCATCATATTCTTCACTACAAGAATCTTGTATACCTTCACAATGATATACATATAACAACTACCAGACATCATAGTATATATTAACCTGTTCTCAGTCAAGGTGTACTTGTTAGTTTCAGCAACAACAAAAAAATACAACAGGAAAGTAAGAAAGATAATGTGAATAAAAATAAGATTGGCCAGTGATATCACTTTTGATACTAGAGCTCATGCTTCTCAAGGAATGTTCTCACCTTCATGAAACATTTAGACTAGTTGGACAAACAATGATAAAATGAAGAGCATTTGTCTTCACTTACCTTGCTCGTTAGACAGCGATATGACGTTAATCTTCAAAGTCCAAACTTCCCAAGGAATGCTCTCATCAGGAAAAGGCCACCTGTTCTTCTTCTTCTGATAGAACTCCAAGGAAATCTATCAAATAATGAAAATTAATATTAATGCCTCTCAAAGTTTAGGTTCTTTTCTGTTTTCTGCTTTCTATGAATAGCTCTTAAATTATTGTGTATACAGTTGGCTCTTATTCGTCTGAACTGGTCTTTGCAAACATTTTCGAATACTGTTGTAAGACATTTGCATGTTACTCAGTAAAATATCTGGCATTTCAGAAAAGTAAGATTTTAGTCACACCATAGAAGACAAACTGATTTTGTTTCATTTTTAATTTATTCATACAAGCAAAGTGATTTAATCAAGGCAAGTTGTAGTACCCTGCTAAACTGATTGGAACTTAATGGGGCAGAGCAATTAAACCGAGAACTTTATCACCACTGCTCATAACCAGGTGATTCAATTGGGACCTGAGAGGTATCTTGTACATATAGTTGCATGCCCTGGTTTGTAGAGCTGCACCCTATGGGAAGTCCCCGAGGGGAACACATAAATATGGCACACTGTAGAGTGACTGTTTGAATTGTGCAAACTTGGATGTGTGGATGTGACAAATTACCAATGACCAGCGGCTAACTGTTATAAAGTCATGTGAGAAGGTCTTGCCGAGACTGGTCATTATGTTGTGTCCTTGGGCAAGGCACTTTATCTCCAATGATTGAGAATTTTTACATTTAACTTTTAATTCATATTGGGTTTTAAATTTGATGGAGTTTCACCACCAATGCCAACATCACTGAGTGGAATCCTACAGCTGGAAAAACTTTAATACAGTCGTCATAGCAACAGAGAAACCCACCTGTCCACTTTGGAGACCTGCATTGACATCTGTAGATCGTAGGACATCTTTAAATGCTGAGACTTCTCGTCGGAGGTTTTTGTCTAAAGTTGGGGAGTTGCATCTGACCTGTGAGGGGGAAATTTGAGGGATTTGTTAATTTTATGTCATATAAATACATTTTATTTTTGTGGTTTTCAATCAGACTTGGGGTATGAGTACAAACAGAAGCAATATGACTATTAGTACATATTTGACACTAGAGTTCCTAGATGTTTTTGTTCAAAAAGATGGAAAAAAATCTGGTAATAATTTATTTAGATGAGTATGAGTAAGGTAAATATGCTCATATACCAGTACCAGAATAGATGAACCACAAATCTGGTTTAATTCCGCCATCTTGGATAACAGTTAACAATAATTCACAGATGGTATGTTTGGTTTATAATGTACTGATATATAAGTCTTTAACATGTTGACTATTATATGCCATAACCGTAGCCCGGGGGAGGGGCTGGGTTCTAAATTTTGAAAACAGGATAATGTGATTGTGAGGTCATTGAAGTGGACTACCAATATATACGTAAGGGGAATCTGGGGATCATCTGACAAACAGAATTAAGATTTTCAGTTGTGCAATTGTGAATTATGACGGATTATTACCCTGTAAATTAGGTCTTAATATTAGAAACACACAAGGGTTGTGCCAATATCTACTTTTAATTTGTCTGTAGTGTTGAATAGTGAAGATGGTGTACACCCCAACCACCCTCCCCCTGAATATATGCTGTAGCCAATTGTATAGAGGTTGCAAAGGACATCTAAAGGATCTATTTGTGTTCAATTTTATAGCTCTGTTACACACATGTATACCAAAGATTATGTAACATGTATACATATATAACTTACATAAGTTAAATCAACAAAGTCACAATCAGTCTCGACCACACCGACGGTACCGATGAGGAAAGCACCTTCCTGTTTGTAGTGAAACTGAAAGGACAATTTGAAGGTAATGAAGGGATGTGTTATTTACAAAGTGTATAACTCAGTACAGGCAACATTGCTGTAATATGAGTACATGTACAGACATCTCACTACATATCTACAGTACAGTAATAACAAGTTACACACAGAAATGGATAATTAGAAAGTGTTCCTGTACCTTTCCTGTGGTTCTGTGTTATTTACAAAGTGTGTAACTCAGTACAGGCAACATTGCTGTAATATGAGTACATGTACAGACATCTCACTACATATCTACAGTACAGTAATAACAAGTTACACACAGAAATGGATAATTAGAAAGTGTTCCTGTACCTTTCCTGTGGTTCTGTGGAAAAGTATGGTATGAAATATGCTGTTGACAACCTCCTCTAGCTGCTTGCTCTCAACAGTCTGAAAAAAAGAGAAGAAATGAATGAGAACAAGATCCACAATAAAATGAAAATCAATGCAAAACAATAAATTGTTGGACTTGTAACAAATTATCAGCTTGATTAAGGAGAGAAGGATGGTCTAACAAACTACGAATAATCTGTCTTTGGGACCAGTGCGGTGTCTCACACTGACATAAAGGAACATACAGTATAACCATTGGTTCAATGTGATAATACAGAACTCCCACTGTTACCTCATTAACAGTATTACATAACAGTATAGTATGACCGCATTCCCATTGAGGTCGTTTCCCCTATCACCCCCCCCCCCCACCGGTAGGTACTGTATTGTTTGTATTTAAATATAAACTTAAGAATAACATGTAATGAGCCTCCAGTCCTGATGTGCCCTCCAAATCTAACAACTACAGTACCCAATCGCAGTGGACCCTTTCATTGCACAATAAGCACCAGCCCAAGATGTTCAATAAACAAGTACAGTTAACCTAACATAGCCAAGACTAAATGTTATTAATATAGGTCCCCTTGTTATACAAGTACTGCAATACTGTGCACGATACAACGTTAGTCAGATTAAATATGGTTGCAAGTATCGGAGGCTGAAAACATAATTTCATGGTCTATCGACATTTGCTGAAACTTACAGAACTGTAAAGCAACAGTCAAGGTGTCAGTCCATAAACATTACAACCTGAAATTTACAGAACCAAAGTGTTTGAGATTGTATGTTGTACTGCTGTTTATTTTATATACTGTACTTGTTTCTCAATAGGGTCAGCTTTGTGTACATCACTTTTACATATATGTTAATTGAGGGCAGTGTAACTTACGGCAGGGGGGTATTAAAAAGGAAAAGTCAGTTCCAGGGAGGGAGGGCCGAACAATCGCAGATGATGTACAGTACAGTACATCCAGAAAGGAATCATTTTTTACTTTACGGCAATTAAAAAACTCTGCGCATATTCAAACTTACAGTACCAATGTCAA
>JAIPMN010011262.1:0-10146 GCA_020650975.1 Apostichopus californicus
TTGTTTATTGTTCGCATTGAAGGTCGGCCTCCCTTGAGACGGCCGTGAATTTGTCTCCCATGGCAACCCTGCACTGTCTGCCACTGGTTTTGCTTTTGTTGATGTTGAGAAGATGTTTTCACCCCCGAAGGAACTCCTTACATTTCTATCATTTGAGTCAAGGCTGTTCAAGTCTCCAGAAGTAGGTTTCACTGCTTGCTTTTCCTGATTTACATCTTTTGGTTTACTGAAAGAAGGAGCGTAGCTTCCGAACGTAATCTCGTCGACATCAATATCTTCCTTGGATGTTCGTCTCCCGTTGGTCTTAGTGAAGTTAGACTGGTTTTTACGGCTGCTCCTGGGGGACAGATTGACCTCAGGGTGTGATGGTCTTCCATGATGTAAATTTTCGACAGGTTCACTGAATTTGTAATCTTTCTGTGATTTTCCAGAACTGGATCTTTCGTTTGATTCTGAATTATCAATGTCCTTCATCTTTTGCAGCAGAAGTTCTTTCTTCTTCTGGTAATCATCGGTCTGAGTTGTTGAGGCCTTCCTTTTATTTTCTCCGATGTCATCTTTCCAACTAGAATTGAACACGACATTATCTGAAAATAGAACAGAAAGCAATTTATTATTAATTTCATAATTAACAATCATGCAATCTTTTCATCAGACACTTACTCTTAATTTAAATTCTACATTCTTAATTCCAGAAACATTTTGTTCATTTCCAGTGACAGTAGAGAAAGAAAGAATACTGTAGATGCTGTCAATTACACAATCTCAGTTCTGAAGCAATGCATTGCAACACTAGAAAGACCAGTCAACATTTGCAGGTAACATTCACTGTGCCAAATTCACAGGTATACAGTTAAAGACAAACAACAACCACATGAAGGGGAAGAACAGGCTAGGCTTCTCAAAAGTATGCCTGCCACCCCCACTTCCATCTGTAAAGGAAGTACTGTAATATTGCTTTATGATACACAAAGGATCTCTTGCTCTCTAGAGGGGGTGCCTGCCTGGCCAGTTTCAGTCAATTTTTCGGAACAGGTTTTCATAATTTGGCCACTGGTTACCACCAATTATGAAAACCAGCTAGAACTGATTAAGAGATAACTACACACAAGGTATCAAGTTCACACAAGCAGCACATGGTGAGTTATAATGTTAACCATCCAATGCATCACAAATATAAACACACATGCAAATTAATACAACACACATTTTATTCCTGATCCTTGATCCCTGATTAAATAGTATTTCACTGCTAGTTAACCTAATGTTCTAACAAATACAGAACTGAATTTACCTTTCTTCTCATTTTTGCCAGAATTTGAATACTTGTGAAGGTCTCTGACACTGTTAACAACACCTGTTGGTTGCTTTGTTGATTGAGAAGGACTCTGTTTGGGATTTGAAGGACCAAAGAACGGAAAGTCTTCTTCTTCTTCTTCTGTTCGCTTCTTGGGACTTTCTTTGGGACTTTGAAGATCTGCAATGGAAGGATAACATGAGACACATTACACAATACTTCCAGAGACCGGTGGCTGGTAGCAAGAGGCCGATTCAGTTTGTTCCATTCAGTCTTCTGTGAAACTGATCTGTCGCTGACATCCCCATTACTGTCCCTTCAATAGTGAATACATGCAATCGGTACCCTAGCAACAGAATGGTGTGATTCTACTTTATACTGGACTCTTTGTAAATACACCACATTTGAGTTTCATACAGGAATTCATGTAGAATTTATAGCATTTATCAGTTTGTTAGATCTAGACACACACCTACTGGCCATAATTACTAAGACCTACACAATAAGCTACTTGTGAATGGCTCATACACAAGCCAAGCATAAGAGCATTGTGAGATCATCAAACATTACCCTTCTTGATATAATTGATTTCAAAGCTAGTAATATGAAAAGACACTTTTGTATTTTTTTCTTTTTAGTAACCTACCAAAACAACAGTATAAACAGATAAGCGGATTTCTTTAGTTCAGTTAATAAGACATTAAACTCTATAATATTTATGTCATTTACTTAAAGTTGAAGTAAATAAGATATCAGATCAGTTACAATGAAAACTGTTTCTTTTGCTGTTTAGTTTCATACAGCCAAAAGCAAGATACATTTCAAATGAGTAAATAAGAATTAATTAAATGCGACTACACAAAACCCCAGCAAAACCTGCAAGCAGCACTATCTTCTTATATGTTCAAACTATGGACACTTCTTTGTATGAAAACCAAAATGAAATATCAGAAAGTGAAAAATCAGCAGTGTGCAATCTTATAGTCATCGGTGTGCAATCTTATAGTCATCGGTGTGCAATCTTATAGTCAGCAGTGTGCGGTCTTACAGTCATCGGTGCGCGGTCTTACAGTCATCGGGGTGCGGTCTTACAGTCATCGGTGTGCGGTCTTACAGTTCAACAGTGTGCGGTCTTACAGTCAGCAGTGTGCGGTCTTACAGTCAGCAGTGTGCGGTCTTACAGTCAGCAGTGTGCGGTCTTACAGTCAGCAGTACGCGGTCTTACAGTCATCGGGGTGCGGTCTTACAGTCATCGGTGTGCGGTCTTACAGTCAGCAGTGTGCGGTCTTACAGTCAGCAGGGTGCGGTCTTATAGTCAGCAGCGTGCGGTCTTACAGTCATCTGTGCGCGGTCTTACAGTCATCGGGGTGCGGTCTTACAGTCATCGGGGTGCGGTCTTACAGTCATCGGGGTGCGGTCTTACAGTCATCGGGGTGCGGTCTTACAGTCATTGGTGTGCGGTCTTACAGTCAGCAGTGTGCGATCTTACAGTCAGCAGTGTGCGGTCTTACAGTCAGCAGTGTGCGGTCATATAGTCAGCAGTGTGCGGTCTTACAGTCAGCAGTACGCGGTCTTACAGTCAGCAGGGTGCGGTCTTATAGTCAGCAGTGTGCGGTCTTACAGTCAGCAGTGTGTGGTCTTATAGTCAGCAGTGTGCGGTCTTACAGTCAGCAGTACGCGGTCTTACAGTCATCGGGGTGCGGTCTTACAGTCAGCAGCGTGCGGTCTTACAGTCAGCAGGGTGCGGTCATATAGTCAGCAGTGTGCGGTCTTACAGTCAGCAGTGTGCAGTCTTACAGTCAGCAGTGTGCGGTCTTATAGTCAGCAGCATGCGGTCTTACAGTCAGCAGCGTGCGGTCTTACAGTCAGCAGGGTGCGGTCATATAGCCAACCACAGGAAGGTAAAGTTTTTATGTGACCTAAACAGTCATTAAGAGAAAAAAGTTATTGTATGTGACGATCGGTCGTTTGACCAGCGTCAGAAACCATATAAGACACAAACTAGTTCGAGTTGAGTTAGGTTGCGTTCGTTTCAGGGCAGTGTACAGTCGGCTTTTGTCTGTCGACTTAACAGATTTCATGAAAGAATCAGTTTGACAGAATTCTTCACCAATGTTAAAATTAACGAGTTCTTGATTGGTCAAAGGGTAGTTAATGCTGTCTGAGAGATATTCAAATCTGACTTAAAAATACCAAACACAAACAAATGACAAAATAGAATTGAATACATTAGCAGGTCATGCTCACCTTTAATCTGCTGGTCGTTCTTCTTTTCAACATCCTTTTTATTCTAAAATTTCAAAAGAGAAGACATATATTAATGATCAGAGAAAATGTAAAGGTTAATAATTGATTACAACATAAAATCAACAGTTACTCTGGGAGAATCAGTTATTAAGTTTGTAAGCTTGTGTTGAGGGAGCATGACCAACATGCTCAATACTTAACCCATTAAACAAGTGTATCCTACCTTGCTACAGTGATTGTTGCAGTATTCTACAAACATCCATCTTGTGACACAAGTATGCAAGAAAGTAATGATATAAGTCCTACCTGCAACATTCTATGAAATGTTACTCTGGTCACTCTAAACCAGGACAGAGATACAGACAGACCTTAATAACATCAATCAATGCACATCTAGCCTAACACCTGTATGACCATGGCCACAAATCACACAGGTTTATCACACGATACTACAATCAGAGCTGTTAAATTTCATAGAATGGAGATAATTCAATCAGACATCAGGAATAAGAGAATTAAAATATGAAATAAAAACAAGGTGGCAATTGTAGTCAAAGACTTAAAAGAGGCTTGCCTTATTTCTTTGACAAGATAGTTTGCACTGGGATTATGTTCCTGTTTCTACTAACAGTACTGGGTATAATCCCTCTCTAACTTTCAAATTGTCATACAATTGAATTATCAATATTCACTGTTTATATTTGCACCTACCTCAGAATCACCTTTGTTTCCAAAGAGCCAAGTGGGTTTGTAAGCCCCATTGTCAGAGTTTGTGTTACCAAATACCTAGATAGAAAGACAATAATATCACTCATGATTATGCAGAATAAAACTGAGAAATTAAAAAAGGATTAGTATCTTCCAATTCTTCATTTCAGGAGGTTGTTATTTTGCTACTAAAAACACCGGCAGAAGCAACAAGAGACATAACAGAGAGACTGGAAAATAGTCTTGTAAACTCAAATTCAAGTACTGTCAACAATTTGATGAATGCTTGAGGAATTGACACTGCTCTATGCTGAGCCAAAGCAGTCAGTACAGCACATAAGAGCAATGTTACATTTGTTTCCTCCAATTGATGAATCTGAATTCATAGCAGATTTAAAGATTATTGTGGCTCTTATCCGACCTTCACCCCAAACCATTTCAAGTCAATACAATTCCTGGAAAAATATTTCTCAAATTCCAAACAGCAGCACAATGAGCACATCCCAAACATTTTTTTCTCCTATTGACAATATTGTTCTAGTACATGACAGTTTGAAATTAGCATAGCTCTATTAGGCATCTTTTAACACCACACAGAAGTATCCATAATTAGAGTGCAGAGATCAAAAATTAAAATTAAGGGAATACCCCAAGTGCGAATTAAGAAGTTGAATAACAGATTCCTAGAGTAGATGATTTGTGAGTGAATAGTAAAGGATGGCGTTTGTTCAGAACATGAATACTACAGTATAAATTTTAACTTTCACAACTTTAGGTTATTTTCTCCAGTGTTCAGCAGCTGGATATAAAGTTACTTGACCTCAATGACATTTAGAAATCTCAGAAGGTGACACTCTTTTTGACAAATAGAAGTAATTTATGAAAGTGGTCTCCCTTGTTTATAGTATATATAATATATATAAACAGACATTTCACAAACACGTTGTAGCAACAGGAAAATTTAAAAAAAAACAATTAATCAGCAGCTGCAGCAACAGGAAAAATAAAAAGACAAGCCAGACATTCTCCAAATGGATTATCCAGGGTTAAATTCCTATCTTTTGTATTTCTATTTATTATGAATGCTGTGATACCTTTCCCGTCTTATCTTCCTTCTCCGATGTCGAGACTGGTTTTGCAGTTGGTTTCTTCGTCTCCAAATTCTGCACATCAGCATCCAACATCCTGAGTATCTTCAAATGTTCATCTTCTTTCTCCGCCTCCACTGTTTTCTCTTCTACGTCCACCTTTTTCTCCTCTCTATCAAATGTCTTTTGCTTCTTTGGTGATTCTATCGGTTTTTGCTCTTCTTTGATTACCTCGGGGGATTTTCTCTCTTCCTCTACGTGAGATATTTCAAAACTTTCTGACTTTGAAGGAACTGGCATAGACTTTTCTTCCTGCACCACTGTTTCCGGTTCCGTCCTGACATCTTCTGTTTTCTCATTCTGTCTAACATCCCTCTCTCTAAATGAACTAGTCCTGTTGACTTTGTGTCTTGGGGATGGTTTCACATCCGACCGTGGGGAAACAGAATTGTGAAGATCTTCCACCGAAACTGATTTTGAGATTGAAAGATGCCTTTGATTGCTGTCATTTATAGCTTGTAATCTTGATGGATTCTTAGAAATTCTATGGCTGTAGATATTTTGAACATCCAACTCCTTCTCTTTCTCCTATAAAACAAAATAAAACAAGCAATAATCATATATAAATACATTTCGACAACAACCTTTCCATAAAATACAGACCGAATCAACTTTGTCCGAATGCAATAACATCCATAAAAGCAGCACTTCCATGCCTTAATATCCACGGAATCTCAATATTCCCTTGAGCAATATCAGACCTTTGTAACACAACCAAAAAACCTTGAATGTTTACAGCCTCACAAGAAAAATAATCAATATTTCAGTTATGGAATAGAAAGTAGTATTATCAAAAACAACACTAAAGCAGTTTGTCAGCAAATATTGCTACAGTAAGTACAGGTTCACACAACGCTACATTAGCACTGTGCAGTGTAAACAATCGACAGGTACCTGTTTCTATTAGATTCATGAGTTGTCAGTAATATGCTTGTTCTGCAGTGCAACATTTAGCCCTAGCAATGTTTGATCATTGCGCATGATCGCAAATCCGTAAATTATTTGTCATTTCTTCAAACACTTTTACAATTATATACTTCATTACTGGCCTAGTTCACATTTATAGGATGTCTGATCAAATGTGTCGATTGCGGTGTAGTTTAATTTCAATGTGCAACATATTTGTTTGCCGTCGCGCTAGGCTATAGCCTACGGTAGAACTTTGAAGGTCCTTCTACAGAAAACTCTTGAGTATTCACCATCTCACCGCTTCAAGGTGTTTTATCTATTCATTGTTTGCACGTTTGCTTTATCAGTTAAAGTAGTTGTGGTGGCCAAATAGATTCATTCAAAAGTTTTTGATTTACTATGAACATTTTAAGAAACGTTGAAGGTTTTCAGAAATGTTATAGATTGAAAGTTGTTCGCAGGTTTTGTTTGGTAGATGTTTTAACATGATTTAGACACCACACGTTAAGACACGAACAAATAAGACAGTGCACCATGGACAGAAAGACTTGTTTTGACTGTATTTCTGCAATGCAAAAATGACAGTGATGACGTCATCACTGTAACTGTGTAATCGCGAGAAGAACTATGCGATTTATCAACTAAAAAAGAGTAGATTATCAGCACTAACACTTACCTTAAGCCTTAGTCTTAACCTGTCCCTTTCTATTTCTGCATCCCTCAATCTATTCTTGACGTCCAATTCTTTTACCCTCCATTGGTGCTCGGCCCTTCGATGATTTTTCTTCATATTCTCTGTGTACTTCTCAAGATCCTACAGTAAGAAGGAGGATGAAAACAATATAAAAACAGCCACAACAAGCAAAACAACTCATATTGATCTGGTAGAATGTTAATCATGACTTAACCTACATTTTGCTTAACACATTTATATCTTGTCATAGTATTGATATATTTTTTTAACTCTCTGTCTTATTTAACATTAACTCTAATATTACTGTTCATAAATGCAGGAAGAGCACAATAAATTTCTTGCTAATACAGTTTGGGTGGGAAAAACATTAAATTGCAAACAGACATGTTTTGACAACACCCGTCTTATACATGTCACCCATTGGAGAATATCATTGAAACCCTCTAAAGTTCAGAAGTAGCACAGAATTGAAGTTACTATATATATACATGTATATATATACATGTATGTATATACATGGATGTATTACATGTATATACATATATATATATATGTATTTATACATACCATCATCTTCCTATTCTTCTCCTCCAATTCTTCATCTACTTGATCTGCTCTTCGTCTCAGCTGGTCCCGTTCTTTCAGTCCTTTGTCTGCTGCTAAATCTTGCAGTCTCTTCAGTTCATCCCTCGTCTTCAGTAGCTGCTCGTGCTGCTCCTTGGACCTCCGTTCTTTATCTTTGTCCTTCTGTTGGTACTTTCTTATCCTTCGATTCAGACTATCCAACTCTGCACTGTGTTTCTTTAGAAGTTGAGGGAGATCTGCTTCGTCGTCCTGAAACTTTGTGAGGGCTCTCTCCTGCCTCCGTTGAACCTGTGTCAAGAGTCTGTTTTCGCTCAAGGTATCGTCGTACTTGAGCTTGAGTTCCTCCAACTCATTTCTGAGTCTATTAATTGTGTGCCCTTTAGCAGAAAGCATCCTTTGTGCGATTTCATTGTTTGTTCGTGGAGACTGCTGCACACTGGCAAGGCTCATGGTTCGACTTGAGCTATTGCCAACAGACTTGGTACCGGTTCCTTTCCGTACCCCTTAACAGAAATGACAAGATAAATGTTGACGGTTAACAAAAGCACAATCACTTTTGGTACTTTACCAGCCTAATATTGTCAGTCTACAAAATTAGAGTGTACAGTAGCATGTATTTATGAAGCCAATGTTACACGCTATTTGAGTGGAGGTGTGCATTTGATCTCTGGCTATAAGTGATTAGCTTTATGTCAAGTTTTGGCGTTCAAGAATACGGATTACCCAATATTGGCAGCAAACCTTGCTGATACCAATATGAGACCAATATTGCAAGTATCAGCTGATACCAATAGAGCTCGTACCTATAATCTTTGCAACACTGATCAGTAGTTAATCTTTATGCAAATGATGATCCTCTACCCTGTTATGAATAAGTTGGCTGGAGGCAGATGAATAACATTGAGTGTTGATTATACATACAATCATTCACCAAGACACTTCAAGCTATCAGATATCTGTAGCAAAGGCAAGAAACATCTGCCTCAAAGAACCAGGAATCAATCTAGAAGTTGAACCTCTGCTGCCCACGATCTTATGGCTGCATAATTAAGACATATTCCTGCATTGACGTACATGTGTTACAAACTAAATTATTTATGCGCTTCAAAGGTTCAAACATTCTACATTTTATGTTTGACATGCAATGAAATTTCTATGGGTCCTATCTCTTCAAAATGGCACTGATCCTAAAGATCAGATATTGATTAATCTACACACCTGGTTTTCTCTTTGTTGTTGAGCGACCGACATTTGTAGAGGCACTGCTGTAGGATTTAGTTGATTTCTGGGGTGCTCTGCTGCTTGCTGTTTTCTTGCGACGTCTCGAAGCCGGAGTTGCCTGTCTCGTGTCCTGTCCTGAGTTCTCTGAATCGAATGAATCTGAATACTGATATGAATTGGATGGTGACCGAGACTGCCGTGAGTAAACTGTATATGAACGGGCAGACTGCTCCCGTGCAGACATTTTGTCGTCACCTGTGTTGTTTGAAAAGTGTCCTGAAGTTGAGCTGGATGAACGGTTAAGGTTTGTGTCCTTAGACTCAGGGTTTAACTTTGAGAGGGATTTATCCTGACTGAAATTTTCCCCATCTGAGTCGAAAAAGGAATCACTTTCAAGCTTGGCCGTCATACTTTATTAATATACCTGCCCAAACTTGAATACCGTCTTCTCGACTGTTCAAAGTCCTCCTCATATTTCTGTAAAGAAGGCAAAATATGAACAAGTGTGAGAATACTGACATTTCATTGACTCTGTATCAGAAGCTGTGTGACCCTGTTAATAATGGCTAAAATGTTGTTGTAACAACAGGCCAATGTAGGACGGTATACAGTAACTTCTCAGTGCTGACCCAACGAACATTTTTATGGTCAAAGGTAATGCTGATACACGTACAGTAGATCTTTGGGTTTACTCTGTGTTTGCATTTCTCATTCAACTACATGGTATCACCATCATTTAAATTAGATTCCACTAGGATGAGATAGATTTATACTCCCTAACTTCTGGCTTGCGCTAAAGGTTACGGTATGGCCTAAGATAGTAAATGGGTGAAGTAAATCAAGAAAGTGCCACAGAATACAAAATTGAGACTTTAGGCCTATGTATTAAATTTGCATCGAAAAAAAAAACATGGCAACTACTAAGTACTGTGTCTGTCAGTGCTGCTATTATGTTCATGGTAAATGTTAAATTTGTGATAGTAAGGGTATTAATGGTCTTTAAAAGGATTGCAATGATGACGATCTTCCTGATTTTGCTCAGTGGTTTAATTCTATCCTTCAGCTATATGATTTCATTGATGGTTTGACTTGATTCCGCCAGAAATAGAAAGAGCTATACTTGTAGTGCTTGAGGTGAAGAAAAAGTTTCAGAAATTCATGTGTGGGTTGAAGTTAAATACTGTATAGTCAGTATTGCTAATTTCGGAACACTGCCAATTTCGGACACCCCTAAGAAATGCACGATTTCACCATGACAACCTACAGGAAGAGCAAAATTTCACCAAAAAGTACGAAATGACCCGTGTGCAAGTAAATACTTACATATTTGTCAATAA
>JAIPMN010011263.1:0-10714 GCA_020650975.1 Apostichopus californicus
GGTTTTCTGACTTGCGGAGCGGGGGGGCGGAATGATACTTCCGCCCCACCATATTTTTCACTGGGGGGCTGGCGCCCCCCCAGCCCCACCGGTTCCTACGCCCTTGAATAGGCTAACCACTTTTCCCAATGTGCTAGCTACACTGGATCAAATATAATAAATAAAAGACAAGCCTTTCTTACACAGTGCCTTAATATTCTCATTTTATAACGATAAATAGAAAATTTATACACAAATCCTCAACGACAAAAATCAGAAACCCCCGCAACTTTTGACACTGAAGTATTCCTTGGATGTTAAAAGATCTTCACTATTGTTTACAAAAATTTTCAATTCGGTGAAAACTGCTACCAGTATTCAGAAGTATCGTCCTTGAAAGTTCTGACCTTTCAAGTTTTTTATACCAAACACTATGAAGATTAGAATTTTGATAAATAAATGTGTTGGGCAGGTGAGGTCCTTTTAAGGTGATGGGTAGAAGTGGTTGTTTCAATTCTAGCATATACTGTGGGCAATACTGAAGACATTTTCATCCGACTTACTTACTGTAACATTGCCTATAAAAATCTGTGGATAGGCTGTAAAACCCAAACCACAGAAACTAACATCCGTTTCCTTTAATGAAACGTGATATACCCTCAATTTGCTGTATCTAATTAATTAATTAATAAAAACAAAAGACAATTTGTAAGTTCTGCCATGAAAGAGATCCTGGTCACTGACAGCATAAAAAAGGGGCAATGATGCTGCTTTTAATAAATAACTGTACATTATAAAAACGACGTAACGCCTGTCCACTTATCAAGCCACTGCCTCTACCATCTTGAGCGGTTGAACTCCATTCTTGGAAGGAAACATGGTGGCTGGTATCACCACCCCTCCAGGTCCTGGTAGAGAGGTGTAACCCATCAGGTCCAGGTCGACTTCCCTGGCTGCCTGCCGGCCTTCGTTTATAGCATGGACCACCAACGACTGCCCTCTATGACAATCTGACGATATAAGTACGAGAACGGAGAAGAAACGGATGAGATTTGGTGCCGCAGAGGGAAAAGACATGGAGACTTGCATTTAAGATGTTGATGCTGTTTGCAGTATTTAGATGTCACATTATAAGTGTAATTTATGTATTTACATATGTTTACAAACACGCAGAGTGTTAATGGTACACATGTTACCAGTTTGCATGAGGATTGCATCTGGGTGCACTCTAGTTATACCTCATGTTAATAACTGATGAGTAGAAAGTATTTCTTAGACATTGATATGGCCATCCATCTCCACTCATGATGATTCATCTGACCATGGGTCAATCTAATCAAAAAATTGTGCGTCTCATTTAAACAGAAATAATTTAAGATATTATCTAAGATGAGGAATAACAGTTGAATTACTCCCCACCCCCCCACCTGTCAACCCCCCTCTCCAACCCTCCCCGAAATCCATCATTACGTTACTTTCAAACACAAACCACATTTAATCTCTCATCCACTCAAATAACAAGTACAAGATGAAAGATGTCAGCTAACCTCCTGCAGCAAACACCTTTGGCAAGCTTGTCCTATATTTGCCTTTCGGTGATTGGATATTTGATCTGGGGTCCTTGTCCAAGCCTAGCTGTTCAACCACTGCCTGTTCCGGTCCCAGGAATCCCATGGCTAAGAGAACCAAGTCTGCTTTGAAGATCTTCTCAGAGTCTGGTATTTTCTGCATCTTCCATCGGCCTGCCTCGTCCTTCTCCCAACTGACCTTGCAGGTTCGGATCCCGGTGACGTTACCGTGGCCGTCGTCGAGGAATTCCTGTTGCCGGGGAGGAGAGACTATTACTTAGCTACATGATGGGGGAGGAGGCTTTTTTGTATCTTAACAAAATATTGCTCCTTCTTTGTAATTAAGTTTAAAATTGAAGGAATAGTCAATTATTTACAAATTTGCAAGCAAATAAGTGAAACTACCTGGGGAATTTCCAAACATTACAAATGCAGAGAAATGATTGTTTAATGGAGCAAAGAGCTGTTCAAATTGAGATCTTCAGACCTTGGTCTTGGCTTTTGTCACTTATCCTTTGGTTTTAAGTCTTTTTTGGGGGGGATGGTGTTGGTAGGGTGTGTGTGTGGGTATATATCAGAGGCCACAGTGCTTCGCACATGGGGTAAACCAAGGGTCACCAATTATGTTTTACTTTGGGCCAATAGTAGTAATGAAGGCCATAGTTATAAAATATAGTATCAGAAGAAATAAATATTTAAAAACAATGATATCTTAAGCACTGACCTCGCTCATGATTTCAAACAGACGTGGGTCTTGTCCATGTTTGATTTTGACCTCCTCGTGGCCGTAGTCCACTCGAAGAATCCTGGGCCATGTCGGCCACGGGTTGTCGTTGGCCCTTGTTGGAGGAGGCTCAGTCAGGATTTCAAAGGAGGTGATGCTATTGGCATCCTGTCAAGAAATCAAATAAGTATCAATTTGGTTACTGCCGTTTATGTCGCACTTGCCATTAAACGTCGATGGGGACAAAGGACACAGGATTATGGAAGATACATCCCCAACCCACCAATCACAGTAGAGCAGGAGAGGCGGGGAGGGGGGGGGGTGGGTCAAAGGGGGTAAAAAAAAGGCAATTATGTCCACACTGTCAGAGGACTAGCAGGGCATCTGACACAGGTAATTAATAGACCCATCTGTTCCCCTCCGATATATTGTGGTGGACGTTGGGGTGCCGGTAAGGGGTGGGGGAATTGTTTTAACCTTGGTGGAATGCTCAACCCTTTCCACTTATACCATTTCAACACCCAAAAAAAAAGCTCCCCTTTGCCTATCTGAATCATAATGGGATAAATTTTACGAATATTGTGGTAGTGCGGCTGGTGTTATGCTGGAGTACAATTAACAGAAGAGAGAAACTTTAGGAGTTGTTCTCTAGCGCACAAACTATTGAAATAATCTGAAATGTAGCAGCCCTAAATGACCAAGGGACCTCTTCGTCGAGTCCAGATTGACAAGACACCGACGGACTACCATTGTACTTACCATCCTGAGGGATGTTCCGATACAGTCACACCCGGTGTCCCCTCCACCGATCACCACCACATCTTTTCCCTTGGCGTCGATGTATTTATTCAGATTTCCCATCTGATTCTTTTGCCAACCTTCCAGAAACTGCATGGCAAAATAGATCCCTTCCAAGCTACGTCCTGTGAATGAATGAATGAATGAATGAATGAATGAATGAATGAATGAATGAATGAGAAAAGAAAGGTAGGTACTTGTTAGTCATTCTAGCAGATGTTGAACCTGAAAATGACAAGTTTGTTCCCAACCAGGGAGGGGCCTCAATTGCCACTCCTGGTGAAGTACCAGGTCCTTTTTAACAGTTTGCTATAGGACCTAGTCATGGATAACCCTCACTAACCTGGTATTGGCAGGTTTCTGGGTGTGGTAGCCCCCGTACACATCACCACGGCATCGTTCTTTTCCAGCAGGTGACGAGCATCAATGTCTCTGCCGATGGTTGTGTTGGTGATGAAGGTAACTCCTTCGTCTTCCATTAATTTCACTCGTCTCTGTACGGCCTGAAAACAAAACAAAATCAAGGAGCAAATAAACCCTTTGAAAGAAGATGATGTTGAACAGATTATGATAAAATTTGAAACTGCGAGATGACGACTAATGCCAGCAGTCAATGAACTTTGCAACTGACTGTTAACCAGAGTCTTATTTAGCCCAAACAATAGAAACAAGATCTCTGAGTGGCAAGTGCATATGATGGGAGGGGGAGGGGGTAGAGGTGAGGTGGGGAGATGTGGAGGGAGGGAGGGACCTCTACTTGTTCAGCTAACACATTTTTGGTCTACATACTCATTTTCAAGAAGGCTAGCAGAACTAGTGACCTAGCAAGTTACATCTAGGCTATGTAGGACTTTGCACATTAAACTATCCTATTGTTACATTCTACCATTTAAGATCAATTGTTACAGTATAATCAATAAACAAAGATGTACAAAAATCAGACATTCCTTACCGGTTTACTCATCTTCATGGTCGGGATGCCGTACATAAGCAGACCGCCGACCCGGTCGTTCCTCTCATAGATGGTCACGGTGTGGCCGGCCTTGTTGAGCTGGTCTGCGGCAGCCAGTCCCGAGGGTCCACCCCCAACAACTGCTACCATCTTACCAGTTCTGAATGTGGGCGGCTGAGGTGTGATCCAGCCTTGCTCAAAGGCGTGGTCTATTATGGCGCACTCTATGTTCTTGATGGTGACTGCTGGGGCGTTGATGCCAAGTACACAAGCACCCTGTTAAAAAAACATTCACACAATAAAGAACATAGTAAGATGACAATAACTGGCAAATGAACTTGAATGGCCATGCCACTGAAAGATAAAGCCCAAGAAAATGCACTTTTTAGTTTTCTAATATTCAGGCTGAAGTCAATAATCTAACACTATTGAATTAAACACACTCTCTTCTCTGTACAAACGTGTGACAATCCTGGTGTTGCTGCATGTCAAATGAAGCGGCCACCACAGAAATGAAAGCAAGAAAATCGATCAAATGAGGCACAGTGTCATTAAGAAAGGCTGCAGCTACTGCAGCTGGGCTGAACGAGCATCAAACGATAGAGATTATCTGTGCCGACCAGCAGCACCGATTGCATGTAGTGTGGAGCACGAAAGATTACGTCCCACACAGCCTGGCTGCATTTATTGCTGCAGCTCCCTCAGCAGCCTACACGACTTACCTCACAAGGTGCAGGACAGCATCTGCCGGTGAATTCTGGAAAGTTGTTTGTTGCCAAAAGGCGCTCCAAGGCTTCCTTCCACTGACCTTTGAAGACCAGGTCATTCCAGGAAGGAATGATATTACCCAGTGGGCAACCTGTATGTGACTGACAGAATGGTGTACCACAGTCCATACACCTAGGATAGGGGTGTGGGGGAAAAAAATAGATATATTTGAGATTATCTCATGTTGGCATAATACTGAAGAAGAGGTTCAATTTCCTGAATGGGCTTCAGTTGGGAAATGAGTACAATAAAGGTATAAAAAGGTGGAGGAAAGTATGGGTAGATAGAATTGGGTGGGTTGGTGTGAATAGGATGGGGAGGGGGGGGGGTGGAGAGAGAAGAAAAGAAAGCTTTAAAGCTTCTTTACATAAATAAATAATAATCTAATGCAGAGGGCTCCTTTTCAGCAAATTTTCTCTCTTGACATACTGACTTTCTGACTGAACTCAGCATGTTGCACCAATTAATTTATTGTTTAGTATGGATTTCGTCTTGCAAATTATTGGAAGGCCAATTTTATACCTCGCTGCTTGCATCTTGAGCTCCTTCTTAACCACTTGATGGTTATAGATTTCACCCCAGTCCTTGAAACGTGTTTCCGCAGGACGATAGGGTTTCCTCTGGCGGTGGTACTTCATGAAACCTCTGCGATAAGAAAAATATTAAATCAACAGTATGTGACATTACAGCCAGTTTTGTGTGAGTATAACAGCACGAGGTCGAGCACAGGTAGAAATTCCCCTCGTCTTGAGTACAATTAGTGGGTACATACAACCGTGACTATGAGTACCTTATCTTGCTCTAGTGTCTGTACTAGGTTTACAACATGCTTTTGAGTAGAGTACAAATCCACTGGGTTGAGTACACAGCCTGAAGACGAGTTCCAGTGATACCACGGATTCACTACAAATGTGCAACGTTCTCACATCTGGATAGTATTAGGATAAAAACAACTGCTAAAAAATCTGGACCTAGTACTTGCGTAGGAATATTTATGATGCAGTTATTTCTCGTCATAAATATATGACACGAACAGAAAATAAACTAAATTTACTGAATAACTGTTTTCAAGGAGGCAAGAAGATTGTGGATGAAACAGAATTTCAAACAAGCCAAGCCACATCAGCAAGTACTGTGGCCTACCAGTAGACCTATGCAATCCCTTCTGTTGGGCCCAAATCATAGCTTGTATATCACATCAGCAAGAAATGTGGCCTACCAACAAACCTATACAATCCCTTCAGCCACATCAGCAAGTACTACGGCCTACCAGCAGGCCTATACAATCCCTTCAGTTGGAACCAAATATTAGCTTGTATAACAACAAGTACTGTGGCCTACCAACAGCCTAAACAGTCCCTTCAGCCACATCAGCAAGTACTGTGGCCTACCAACAGGCCTATACAATCCCTTCAGTTGGAACCAAATATTAGCTTGTATAACAACAAGTACTGTGGCCTACCAACAGCCTATACAGTCCCTTCAGCCACATCAGCAAGTAATGTGGCCTACCACCAGACCTACACAATCCCTTCAGTTGGGACCAAATCGTAGCTTGCATATCACATCAGAAAAGACTCACTCAGCTAATGTCAACATTCCTTTATCCCCAGTTAGTCCACATGTTCAACAAGTTGAACAAACAGACTACACAAATAAAGGCAACCTTGCATGACTGATACTATAATAACAAACATCTCCGATAGCAAAGTGCAGATGTTACGTGCAATTCTGCCATGCTCATCTAATTCATTTGCAGAGTTGATGACTGAAACCTAATATCAAACTAGCTGACCTATTTTGGAGCCAGTTCAGGTTGTTTTATCAATTGTGTATGTTTGCTGTCTATGTTTGCATGTTCATATTTTCATCCACACCTAATCAATGGATGAACTAATTTTCATCGTAACTCAAACAATGCATAACTGTTTTTAAAATCAAAACAAAATGCAAGGAATAATAATTTAGTATTCGCATTTTGCGTCGCAATTTTGAAGCTCTGAATTTTGCTTCACTCATATAAAACACCATGATTCCTAACTGTAAACACCCATTTATAAACATTGCTGTTGGTCTTTTGCACATGTATAGCAAGCATAGGCATAGGAGGCGGGGAGCTGCAGCCCCCCCAACCGAAAAATGTTGTTAAAATTCAGGCAATATGCTGAGAATTTTTCAGGCACCTACTGAAAGAAGAACAATTTGCAATGTGTTTTTCAATGGTTAAACCTATATTGTTAATATCATTATTATTGTAACAACTTCCCCAATAATTCTAACCAATATGGAAGGGTCAATGATTGCATGTTATTGGCATGTTATGTATTAATCGATCAATGCCTATATGATATGCACATTAACATGTTGAACGTGCTCGGAAAATTTTGGTTATATTTTCGGGCAAATCGTTACAGCCCCCCAAATCAAATTAGGCTCCTTCGCCTATGATAGCAAGTTGGCCATCTTGCAACTGCATTTTGCGATTCGTCATGTGGTTAAAAGTTGTTCCCTGTAGTAAATTTTGTTGTAAAAGGAAAATTGAGAGAGAGAGAGAGAGAGAGTTATCCACAATACCGTGTTTTGTCTAGAGCTTTGTCGATTATCTTTTGTTCCAACTCAGTGTCTGGGATGGTAGATTCTATGTCCTGAACTACTGGCTCTTTCTTCGACTTCTTCGCTGCTGGGGAGGTAGGCCCGTTGGTGGTATGTCCCCCTATTACACCGTTGGTGAGAGATTTTTTAGCTGCCCTCTTTTGTGTCTCTTTGACCATTTCTTCATCTCGCATAGTCCTCAGGGCACGGCGATACTCGTTAGGGAACACCTTAACGGAATATGAACAGAGTAAACTTTCAACCCACTACACATGTACTGTATTAATAATTATCAGACCAATCCCGCACAGGAAACCAAATATTTAATATTACCCAATATTTAATAGTTTTACTACACTGTACTTGACAATTTCATTCAGCTAGATGATGAATTCTTAGCGACCGTAAATTATTCAGGATTACTGTAACCCCTATATGTGGATTTAATCTACTGTAAGGACAAGCACATAGGAAAATATGTACACCTACCAATGTACTGTTCCCATACACTTATATGCATTTCTTTATTTTTGTAACTGATATTAAATGCACCCATGGAATAAAACGGAGGTGCACAAGGTCTACGTAACTCAAGACCTATCTATGAAAAGAACTCTATAAACATAATGACTCCCTGCTTTTATGCAAGCAAAAACAAATGTCTAGCATAACAGAGAAAAAACATGATTCTTAACCATAACGACCAGCTACACATGCAACTGAACACTTCTTCTGCATTTGACTTGCATCATAATGAGTAAAAGAATCTTTTAAGCTACGACGCTATAACAGTAGTATTGATACGCAGTACTTGCAACTTTCATTCCAATATTAAAGATTTTTTTCAGGAGAGCTCTTATTTCGAAAGAGATTCTAAAGCGTTCATAATATCAGCTGCAGTTGTGCCTGTGAGGTGCATTCCTTGTTCATACATAATTGTGACTAGAATATTATTTGATGACGTGACTTGCCTCATTCAAGTCTTGTTTTCATCCACAAAGTATTCGTTTATCACCATATTTGACAAAACAAACTCTAAATATGAGATTTTTTTTAACAAAAGGCAAAATATTTGATTTATCTCATAATTGACAAATTATCATGAAGGACATGATTAACCTTTCTTCTCCCCCCTCCATCTCCCCTTGTTCCCCCCCCCCAACATCACTTCTCTTCTCATAGCTCTCTTTCACCCTTTTTTTCTCCACACCATTCTGTGTTTGTCCTTCTCCAGTTTATTCCCTACCCCCTTCCCTTAATCCTCTTTGTCCCTCCACTGTTTATCTCCTACCTCTCCTCTTCCCCTGTTGGTTTCTTTCTTTCTTCTTTCCATCCCTTGTCTACTAATCCCCTTACATCTATCTCTTTGTGTTCACCATGCTCATTAACCTGTCTGTATTCTGTGCGTGTTTTTGTCCCTTCTGTTACTGTTACTTGTCATTTAGCCTCTGAAGAAGATCCTGCTAGGATCGAAACGTCAGGCCAACTTACTTTTACACATTCTCTTACACAGGCTCTCTAGTGGATAAGCAGCTTGCTAACAGTTTTATTTTATTTTAAATTATCATTTCCTAAGACATAAACATGAAATTTATATTTCACCTTGACAAAGTACTTGACATTGTCTTGCCAGTTGGTGAGGATAGCCTTCGCTACTTCAGATCCGGTGTACGAGATGAACTCCTTGAGGTGCTCCTGGAGGAAGGAGACGTCAATATCCTTGACCACCTGTTCTAGGGTTACCATCTCCTTGTTACAGAGACTTTCAAATTTCCCTGACCTTAAAAGAGAAATGAGAAAAGGTTCAAAACTGTATACAAATATAAATCAAATTTAATCCAAGGTTGGGTCACATGTGATATGCATCTTTGTTATGTTTAGTATTAAGTTGCTTCTCCTGATCTAGTAAATGTGTGTTGACATGGTCATGGTAAGCTATTCGGGGGTCGCATGACGCCAAAAGTTTCTTGGGTAAATTATTTATAACCCAATGAGAATACAAATCACCATAAAGACATACCAGGTCTATTTCTTTGCGCTTGTTTGTTTGTGCTTGTTTGTTCGAAAGGTGTGAAAACTGTGTGTTCAATTTACATATGCACACTGGCTTCAAATAGCCTACCAATTAATTACAGCTATGTAAACATAAATAACCACACAAGACACACTATTGTGACAATAACTTTTTGCGCACATAGGCAGTTCCGCCAATGTTCAACTAGTAAGAACACGAGACATCATATTGTGTTACCTATTGTGTAACCTACTTGTTGCATACATAGGCAATCCCGCCACTGTTAACTAACAAACACGGGAGACGTCATACTGTGTAATCTACTTATTACATACATAGACAATCCCGCCTACATTAACTAATAAACACACAAGACAACATATTGTCTAACCTACTTGTTGCATACATAGACAATCCCGCCTACATTAACTAATAAACACACAAGACAACATATTGTGTAACCTACTTGTTGCATACATAGACAATCCCACCTACATTAACTAATAAACACACGAGACATCATATTGTGTAACCTACTTGTTGCATACATAGACAATCCCGCCTACATTAACTAATAAACACACAATACATCATATTGTGTAACCTACTTGTTGCATACATAGGCAATCCCGCCTACATTAACTAATAAACACACAATACATCATATTGTGTAACCTACTTATTGCATACATAGACAATCCTGCCTACATTAACTAATAAACACACAATACATCATATTGTGTAACCTACTTGTTGCATACATAGGCATCCCGCCTACATTAACTAATAAACACACAATACATCATATTGTGTAACCTACTTGTTGCATACATAGGCATCCCACCTACATTAACTAATAAACACACAAGACAACATATTGTGTAACCTCCTTGTTGCATACATAGGCAATCCCGCCTACATTAACTAATAAACACACGAGACATCATATTGTGTAACCTACTTGTTGCATACATAGGCATCCCACCTACATTAACTAATAAACACACAATACATCATATTGTGTAACCTACTTGTTGCATACATAGGCATCCCGCCTACATTAAAGTAGAACGATAGTGACAAAAAAAAATCTCTCCTTTTCACATATAATGTAGTTTATATGTTACCAAGCAACATATTTTTTTCATTTTCCAAATAGCACACCGGAAAGTTATAAAAAAGGGAATTAAAACATCGTTTTTTCATCTCAGTAATTGATACGAATTTAGGAATTTGCAAACACTGCAACGACCTTGAACAGCCCTCATGTCAGTGAATGACGTCACTGTGATGATCTTTTCTGTTGTGCACTGTTCAGT
>JAIPMN010011265.1:0-22273 GCA_020650975.1 Apostichopus californicus
ACACTATATTCATAGAACTAGTGCAAGAATTGACTGATGTTACTGTCAATATTGGAGATACAGCCACCTTTACATGTCGAGTGATAGGTTTCCCAAGGCCTACTATCACCTGGTTAATCAATGGTAATCCTTTGAGTGAAGATCGATTCATATCTGTGTATGAATTGGATGGAATTTGTACGCTTGTAATCACTGAGGTGATTGAAGAAGATGAGACAGTGTATGAGTTGGTTGCAACAAATGAAGCAGGAACAGTCACGACAGAAGCAGAACTAATCATTCCTGTAGATGGTAAGTTAATTGAACTATATAATAAAGTGCAGAAACACTTTCTTTGATACATCAATATTCGACTACGATTTCCAGTAGAGTAATTCTAAGATTGTTTTGATACTTTCTTTACTTGTATAAATGTTTTCTAATGGCACATCTGTGTGCAAAGAACTTGAGCAGAAAGTGTTCTGAAAAGTGTGTTATTCATTACCTTGTGACAAATATCATCTGAACGCATTGTATATCTTGCCTGAAGTCTTCTTCTATGCATGGTTCATGAAGTGATACCTGATAAGAGGCCTCTGTAATCACATGTCATTGTGATAAAGATGACAGACATTCTGTGAAAAGTTGCTAGAACTGGATGGCCAGAAAAGTGTCATTACAAAGATGACAGCGATTGGAATGGGTGCTGTGACAGTCATTGCATAGAGGCTTCTTTGTTAATGTTTCCATTTTCCCCCCTTTCTTTAATCAATATGATACTTCCAGCAAGGAGTGTGTTGTATTTCTCTCTGTAAAAGAATGATATACCTTCTGAATATGATATGCATGACCTAAATGAAATTGTTACAGAGTATGGCTCATCAGCATGTGTTCTGCTCCATATGATGACACAAATAACAGTTATGTTCCACAAAATGTGATGCTCAAACCGTTTCTTCCGACATCACATGTTGATGAGGTTAAGTTTGATATGCGTGAATCAAATATCCAAGATTTCATCGAGTTTTAAATTGTAATGTGAACTTATATATATATGCAAGTATGAATCCTAGAAACCTGCTTTTCCTATATGTATAAGTGGCTGTCTTTTAAATTAATTACTTCTGTTGTTCCTTAACTTTTTCAATCTTGTGTCTTTGGTTTTTAAATGTTGCAAGTTGAAAAGGTTTTGCTTACATCTTGTAACAAGTATGGCTTTTCTCCACACTTGCTTTGCTATTTCTCATGGTAATGTGTTGGCTGATTAATTGATTGATCAATAGAACATCAGTTTCATCTGTTGGCTATGACACAAGAATATTTTTCTACAGAAAAGTCTAATGCGGCAATGAACCAATATCCACAAGAGGTTCAAATAACTTTTGAGGTGCCCGAAAAGCAGCCAATAGTAGTGGAACTTCTAGAAGAGATGCCCACTGAACAAATCCCCCAAATGACTGAAGATGTTAGAGAGACAATTGAAGTTGTCATTGAAGAAAAACCCCACATGGCCCCTCAAGAGGCTCAAATCACCTTTGCTGTACCTGAGGAGCAACCAATTGTCGAAGTAAAGGCAACAGAGGAATATCCAGATGATAAACATGTTGAAGAAGTCCCTAAAAAGCTGGAGGATGTAATCACTCTGGGGGAACCAGGAGAGCACCCAATTGAAGAAAAGCCAACAGATGGATATCCAGAAGAGATACCTTTTAAAGAAGCCCCTGAAAAACCAGAAGATGTTAAGGAGACAATTGAAGTTGTCATGGAAAAAAAGCCTAAGGCACCACAAGAGGTTGAAAATAGATTTGGTAGGCAGGATTATGCATTCCTCGCAGTCTACCTTTCAGCATCTCACAAAGAATTGTACTTGCTTTAAACTGTAATACCATGTCGCTGTATTTTGTGCATGCTTCTTGGTCTTTTTCATGTTGATACTATCATCCCTTGCAATGTATTTTAAGTACTAGTGCTAACAAACACTCATTTGAATTCAACACATGCTTGCTTGGTTACTTTTTTCTTTGTGCTGTCTTACTGCTATAAATTTGTCAGACCATTTTCTAAAATGTTAATGATATCAAAAGTTATACAGTGTGCTCCTCTCTTTATGCTTTCACCCTCCAACCCCATGAGTCTCTTCACCTGTTGTATGTTTTAATTAATTTTCTCATGAAGAATATTCTGCTAGGATCAAAAGATGGGGCCATTAGCATCTACACTCATCAGAATGTTGGAGAGCTCGGCATTGCATGTTTGAGAATTCCTTGCTTGAAGGTAGTACATTCATTAAGGCTGAGCTTGAGCTGTTTGTACTGTTACTGGAACGGACAATACACCTATTTGGGAAAAGGCAGCTGTGTGTACAACAATTGGACTAAACAAGCATTAGTTCATCAGAATAAAATATTGAAAATAGTGGGGCAACAATTTTGGTAGTGTTGCCCTGGTTGACTGTAGTGTCAACCTACATTACCATTGGTTTGTAACTTCTATGAATCAGTTAATAGAAAGTCTGCACTCCTGGTAATTTTTTTTGCAGTGATGAACCTTGAAATGCTGTAGATTTTGTCAGAATGCAATTAGATATTAAATTGAGCAATTGTTTCTTCTAAGCAACTCAAACTTGTGCTTTGCAAGTTTTTTTCTCACCATTTTTGCCTTGTGACTGCTTCCTCTTAAATGTTTTTGTCTTAAGTACATTGTTTCTTATCTGCCTTTGGATGTACC
Organism: Apostichopus californicus; assembly: GCA_020650975.1. NCBI lineage: Eukaryota > Metazoa > Echinodermata > Holothuroidea > Aspidochirotida > Stichopodidae > Apostichopus > Apostichopus californicus. The sequence continues at coordinate 2,707 of JAIPMN010011265.1, forward strand.
ATTTCCCATTTCAAGTAATATTACATATCAGTTTATTTCTTTTGTTTCATTTCTTTGCAGGTATAACATTTTATGCATTAAATTCAATCAATGACCATACTGCTCATTCTCATTTACATGCTGGCAAAATTTCAATCATTACTCTTTTGCACTTAATTTCATTCAGTTATTTGCTCTTACATATCATTTAGATGTAGCACCTTACCATACAATTGATCTACTAACTTTCACATGTAGAAACTACTCCTAAAATGATGAAGGAGCCTGAGCAAAAGCCCTCAACAACTTTAGAGCCCACTGAAAGTCCTGAAGAAGTAGAGGAACCTTTAGAACCACAACCATCTGAAGAGTCCAAAGATATACTCATAACAACCATATCAACAACTGAAAAAGAAGTTGTCCAATTAATGGAAATGCCAGATGATTTGCCCAAAGAAGATGTAGAAGAACAAGCGGTCTCTTTAGTTGAGACAATTCCAGTATCAATCCCGGTTGAAAAAGTATTGCTACACACTGATGATGAGAAGTTCACCCTTTTGCCTGAAAAGCCTTCAGATGTTTCAACTCCTTCTGATATACCAGCTCCTGTCGGTGCTGCATCTGTTGAGATTCCACTAGAAAGTGCCCCTGTGCAGACAGAAGAAATTGCTCCAACAAAGGAGACAGTGGAAGTACAGATTCATCCATCTCTACCAGTAGACAGTCATGAAGAAGTTATTGATATTACTGTTGGCCATGACACAACTAAGCATGAAGTGAGTCAAGTTGTAATTGATAGGAAGGCACCAGATTCAAAAGAGGTCTCAACATTACTACTTGATCGTGAAGGACAACCACTTGCATTTCCAGAAATAGTTATTGAGGTTCAACATCCAACTGAGGAGGAAGTCACTGTGCAACAGTTACCAGTTGTTGAAGAATCGATTGAAGTTATTCCTTCAACAAGTGATGAGTCACCTAAAGAGATTTCTACCATCGAGTTTGGGACCATTCTAGTAGATGAACTGCCATCATTTGTAGTTGATGCAGAGGCCCCTCAAGATGACCATGAACACATTTCTGAATTGTTAATTGCACCTGAAGAAGCTCCACTAGATCAACCGTTGAAATTAGAAGTCCTGGAATTGTCTCCAACAGAAGCTCAAGAACTACCTGTTGAACCTCTTTCAGCTCCCACAACAAAAGAGCAGATCACAGATGAGAGTCCAGGAGACATCCCTACCAGTATCACCATTGTAGCAACTGAACTGCCGCAAGATGTTTTTTCAGCTCCAGAACTAGAGGAAACTTTCCCAGACAAACAGCCAGAAATAACATATGGAATTACTCCAAGTGATGCACATGAACTTCCAGTTGACACTCTACAAGCTCCTTCTACAGAAGAAATATCACCTGATGTGAAACCTGATGACGTCACTGTGACTGTTGCCTCTGAGGCCCAGCAACTTCCTCAGGATGTTTTGCAGACCACTGAGGAAGAGCATGTTGAGCCACAAGACTCTGCAGTGGTGAAATCTATCATTGTAATTCCTCACGTAGCAACGAAACTTCCCCATGTAGATCTTTTAGTAACAAGCAGAGAGGATCAAACATTGTTAGATGAGCCTGAAGAAATATCTGTCAGTGAAAGAAAGGAAGCATCTGAGTTACCACAAGACAGTCTCACAGTCCCAGAACAGAGAGAAACTCTGGTAGAAGAAAAACCAGACACGACAACAGATTTACAACAAGAGGAAAGTGTGGAACTACCTATCGAAAATTTGGAATCTGTTAGCAAGGAGGAGCAAATGACACAAGAACAGCCAGGTGATCTGCCACTTAGAGATTCTGCTGCAGCAATGCAGTTGTCACAAGATTTGTTGGAAATCGCACAGCAGGATGAAACTTTCCCAGAACATTATCCAGGAGAGATCACAATTAAGGACAAACCCCTTATAGCTGCAGAAGATAAAGCTCCTGAAATGTTTGAAGTTCCTGCCACAGAAGAACAAGTGGCTGAAACTAAACCAGAGGATATCCCCCAGACTTCCTCTGTTGAGGCAGATGTGATTTTGGATGATGCATTAAGAGCATCTGTCACTGATGAGATAAGTACTATAGACCAACCTGAAGATATCCTTGATATTGGCTCACATGAGGCAACAAAACTTCCTCAGGAGCAGATGACAGCTCCAGAGAAAGAGCAAATATATCCAGAAGAAAGACCTAGCATTACACCTTCTGAACAATTACCAGCTGAAGCAACAGTCCTTCCAGTGGAAGTGCTTTCTACCACAAGTAAAGAGGAACAACAACTAGATGAGAAGCCAGACGATATTGATGGGGTGTTTCAAGACCAGGCTTCCCCATTAGAGCAGAATATTTTGTTAACACCAGAAAAGCAAGAGACATACCCAGAGGAAAAGGTGCACATTAAATCAGTTGTAATCATACCATTTGAGGTTGAGAAAATTCCAGGGGAATCACTCTTTGCTCCTGAGAAAGAGGAACAAAGCATCAGGGATCAACCAGACGTTTTGCCTGTAAGAGAAGAAAAGGAGGCAAGAGAACTGCCTCAAGATACATTGATAGCTCCTGAGACACAAGAAATAAGTCCTGAAAGTAAACCTGAAATTACATCCACAGGAGTGCTACCTGAGGAGGCAGTCGAATTGCCACTGGATGAACTAAGAGCTCCAAGTAAGGAGGAACATGTGATTGAAGATATGCCACAGGTTACTACAAGAGAAATAATTCCTGGTGAGGCCACAGAAATCCAGGAAGAGGCTTTGAATGCTCCCTACAAACAGGAACAATTAATAGATGATAGACCTGAGCAACTTCCAGAGACTGAGTCCACAAAGGCCATCAAGTTGCCACAAGATTCTCTTAGGGCACCTGGACAAGAACATAAAATTCCACAAGACCAACCAGAGGTAATTACCACAGAAGTAAGTCCAAGGTCAGCGGATGAACTCCCTGAAGATGTAGTTGACATAGTAACTATTATGCAGAATGATCTAAAGGAAATGCCAATGGCTCCAGTTGAAGAAACTGAGCTTTCTATACCAGTGCAACATGAGGTTGTTGAGACTACTGAAGTGCATGTTGCTCCTGATGCAGACATTCCCCATGAAATTACTACTTATGAGCTGGGAGAAATCTTGCAAGAGGAAATTCCAGATGAACAAGAACCACAAGATGAAAAGCCTCTTAGTGATATACCAACAGTGAGAGAAGTGGTCGTATCACCAGAGCAACTCAGTCCTGTTGAAACGTCTTTCGAGATGCTGCCAGATTACACCCCAGCAATATCTGAGGTGACATATGTTCCATTAAAGCAAGAAGATGAAGATACCCATGAAAGGTCAACCATAACACTTGCTCAAGAAAGACCTGATAAAGAACTTCCTGAAATTTCATTTAAATTACATAAGCCTAAACCTGAAGAAATCAAGACGGTAGTAGAAGTGAAGCTAAAGCCACAGGAAGAGTCTGCAGCGATTGGAATAGATATTCCTGAAGATGTTGTGCCTATACACAGGACAATAAGTCCCCAAAGAGACTATCCTGAGGAGAAAACAGTCACAGAAACAGTGAATATCACCAGGGATATTGTGGAGGATAAAGAAATTCCAACCAGGGGAAGGTCAGAGGTAATTATTGCACCAGATGAAGATGATCAACCTCAAAGGCCAAGAGACACAACAGAAGTTGTGTTTGATGTTGAGACCCCAAGTAAAACACCAGTCACAATAACCGAGACAGTTACTATTGTGGAAACAGAGGAATTCCCAGATGAGGAGCAACCAGAGGAGGAGAGGTCTATTACTGAGGTAGCAATTTTCCATGAAAAGCCAACAAATACCACTGAAATAGAATTTGATGTTAAGAAACCGAGAAGAAAGCCAGAGACTATCACTGAGACAATCACTGTCGTTGAAACAGTAGAGAAAGAAATGCCTCAAGAAGACCAACCAGAGGAAGATCGATCTATAACTGAAGTTGCCATTCAGCATGAGAGGCCAAGTGGAACTACAGAAATAGAATTTGATGTTAAAGAGCCCAAGCAACAACCACAGACTGTGAGTGAGACAACGACGGTCATTGAAACTGTGGAGGAAGAATTTCTTCAAGAGGAACAACCAGATGAGGAAAGGTCAATAACAGAGGTTGCCATTCAGCATGAGAGACCAAGAGATACAACAGAAGTGGAATTTGATGTGCATGAGCCCAAAAGAAGACCTGAAACAATAACAGAGACAGTAACAGTTGTTGAAACAGTGGAAGAGGAATATCCTCAGCAGGAATTACCTGATGAGGAAGAAAGGTCAATAACAGAGGTAGCCATTCAGCATGACAGACCACGAGACACAACTGAAGTAGTACTTGATGTTGAACAGCCTGACAAGAAGCCAGAGACATTAACAGAAACCATAACAGTTGTAGAAACTGTTGAAGAGGAATTTGAACAAGTCCCTGAAGATGATGAGAGACCATCTGCAAGAACTGAATTTGTCATTGCCCCAGATAAACCTCAAAGAGATACTGTAGGAGTTGAATTTTTCACACGTAGACCTACAGATGACAAAAAGAGGGTTACCATGACAATAGACACAGAAAGACCAGAGGAAGACTTACCAGAGATAAGTTTCCAGGTCAGAAAGCCTGGCCCAGAGGAGTCAGAGGTGACAATTGGAAGAAAACCAGAAGAACCCAAAAAAGTCAGCACAATAGAGTTTGCACCAAGATTTACAAAGGAACTTGTAGATCAGACAGTTCCACTGGGAGGCACTACAGAACTAACTGTTGAAGTCACTGCAGCACCTAAACCTGATGTACAGTGGTACCGAAATGGAGTGGAAATATTCCCTTCTGACACAAAAATGATTGAGCTAGAACCTATTGATGAAGAAACATTTAGAAGTACTCTCTTTATCAAAGACATTACAGAAGATGATGACACAGAGTTTTCAGTCATTATCACCAACCCTAAGGGCTCAGTTACTTCATATGCAGAGATAACAGTTGAAGGTAAAGAAATGTGCATGGCACACAGCAATTTCATTTCACTTCATTTCATTTCAAATTTCAGTCATATGTCTACTTGCTTTGTGAATTTGTGTGTCAAAAATAGCTTATACATCTCTGTTTTTTGCAAAAGTGAAAATATTTTATCATCAGAAAGACCCTTTGAACTCAATATTTTCCTCACTTCAGTGGTTCATATTACATCATACAGTAAAGAAAATGTATTTTGCTAGAGAATTTACACATTTTGAAATTATTGATCTATACCATGTGCAGTATATTTGACAACTGGCCTACATTACATGCATTATCAGCTGCCAATATCTAGGTTGTAGAACCCCTGGCTACCTTTTCAAGTCCATTTGTTTTTCAGCTCCAGATGAGCCACTACCAGTTATCATTACCGAAACCACAGTGGAAGAGATTGAAACTGTTGAAACTACAACAACCATATCTGAAATTGATGGTCCATACCTTGACATACAGACCACAGAAGAAATTCCATATGACATTGAGGAAACTGCTCAACGTATTGTAGAGCAGGTGGTTCATGATGTCACCACTGAGCTTCGTCAAGGTCCTATCTTCATCAGAGAAGTTGTCCCAGTGGTTGAAACAACATTGACTGAAGAAGTCAGGCTCGAATGTCAGGTTACTGGAATACCTCAGCCCACAATAAAGGTACATCATCCTTTATTCTCAAAAAGTCTATATTTTCAACAGCTTCTGATCAGTTCACACCATTTACATCTCACTATAAAAAAATTGTGAACTCTTGAACCAGCATCAATTGATAGAAATATCTCACATGTTATGAGCATTGCCATATAAACATTGTGCCATTCATGTCTGGTTAGACTCTTAGTAAGAGGTCAAATTTCCATTTATCATTGTTTTACAATTTATTAATGTGGAATTTTATTATTCATTTCAGTGGTATCACAATGAAGAACCCATCCACAGTGACCGTTACATTGTAATAAATTACAATGATGGTATCAGCCACCTGATGATAACTGAAGTAACAGAGGAAGATGTAGGCTATTTCATCTGTGAGGCCATCAATCCACTAGGCAGAGTTACAACCGTTTGCAACATTATCATCAGTGGTACTATTTACCAACCAATTTTGGATATTCTTACGCTAACTGACATGCAAAGTACAGTTTTGGATGTTTGCCAGCAGGAAGGAGTGAAAATATTGCCATATAGCATCACAGTGTGGCTTCAGAGTCGTTCATGTGACTAATAACTGTTATGAAGAAATTAACCTTATCGTTGTCTTCCTTCTCTTTAAAACAGTACTAAAAGTTGAATGCTTCTAACTTTTTGTTTAAGAGTTTGCACTTTCTTCAATGAGAGTTTGCACTCACTTCAATTTGCATGATCAAAAACTTGACAAAGATTTTATTGGTTTTCATCTTCTCCCAGATTGCATGAACACTGATGGCAATTTGACTTCTGATGGAAGCACAAGAATCTTCAAGCCAGCTGCACAGTTTTGCTCTAGTATTTTTTGGATCGTTGTTCACTTTGGCATGGTTTTAACACTTTTCTTTCTTCTTGTGTTTTTCAGTTTGCATGGCTCCATCGCCTGATACCACGCTGTAGACTCGTGGATCATATGCCAATTTTTCAGAAATTGGTCGTGTTGTCAATTTTGCATGGAATTGTTATTACCAGATAATCTTTCACTGTTCTTTCTTTTAGTTTAATGTTTTGTTCTGTATTGTTATTGTAATATTTGTCAACTGTGGTTTGAGAGTGATGAATGTTTTGTGTTGCGTTGCTGAAATGACTGTGTGCATAATGTGCGTTGTGCAACAAGTTATCATACATAAGTACTTCATAATCATTTTAATAATTCTATACTTATTCCATATGTATATTTTTGTCTTTTGTGCAATTTGATTACAGCTTAGTGTCCTTATGAGTCAGACTTATGTGGAAGTATTAGAATCAAAGCTCTCTTTGTCTATCAGGTGTTGTTTTCAGATTGCGGCCCATTGAAAATAGTTCCTCATATTGGTTGAAAAATATGATATGGTGGTTGCACCTCGATGAAATTAAAATGAGGCATGGGGTACATACTTTCCCAATCTCCTCCCCTTCCTCAACTCCTGTTCTCAACCTGCATAATAGGCATCTACCCTGAAATAATGTTGTCATTCCTTTGATATGGAAATAACTATCTTTATCAACATTTTTATGACTAGGAGTTGAAGGTCCACAGAGACCTGTGGAGGAACATCCTGAACAACCAGAGGAGGTTACAACCATCCAGATCACTCAAGAAATCACTGAAGAAGCCAGCCATTTGCAGTTCCCTGTTGAAGAACAACCACAATTTCCAGAGATTTCTATCAAATTCCAGCCACCTGAGTTTGTTCAGACTATTGTAGACACAGAAGTGGATGAAGGGGATATTCTCCATCTCAGAGCTACAGTGAAGGGAACTCCCCCAGTCACAATAACATGGCTCCATGAGGGCACTGAATTAGTAGTAAGTATTTCAACATTCCTTTGTTGAGGAAGAAACTTGATGTTCTCTCTGATGTGGTTACATGTTAAAATTAACTGATGACATTTCAATACTGAGAGCCTTGTTCACTGAATAGTCACTATCTTGTATACATCTTTAAGGATTAAAAACAACAGAGGTAGCTTATGTATGTCATACATTATAAAAAGGAGTTTAAATTGGGTTAAGGGGGGGGGGCAGGGACTAGGATAAAGGAGTACCACAGCAAGGGCAAAAAGATGTTACAGAGCGTTATTGTATCACTAAAGGTCCTCAGCATTACCACCAAATATGGTAGAAAGTGAAGTAATTATCATGCCTTTTAAACTTTTATAAATATATTTACTTACTCTCTCAAAGCATTTCATTTGTTTGTGTCAAGCTTCTTCTCCAATTTAATACTCATCGATGTCTGAGAATGATTTGGAAGATTGATTTTGAATAATTTGTGCAGTTTTCAGCCAGTTAAAATTGATCGTAAAATGATAAGACTTATAAACTGGATGTTGATTACACACAGGACACCTGTTTGTGCTGTGTGAGAAAAAACACAGTTTCCTTGTCAGTATGTTAATTTTTATTGTAATTGAAGATAGGTGGAATGGACTTGAAAGTTTTAAATAAATATTTCTACAAAGAATTAAACAAATAATGTCAATAAACCATAAAAAGCTTTATCACATCTTATTGATGATCTTTCTTTATTAGCCCTCACCAGAAGTGGTCATCACAATTGAAGAGAATGTTACAGAGCTGATAGTAACCGAGTTTAAACCAGAATTTACTGGTGAATATGTTTGCACAGCTGTAAACCCTGTGGGATCAACAGTCTGTACAGCCCAAGTTGTGATCAGAGGTATGGGCTTTAGATTTTACCAATGTTTGTATGTTTCTAATAGTCATGTTTCTATAGTGTCAGTTATGTCTGTTTGTAATTGCTTCTCAACTCCTTTATATGTCAGTTTTGTTTGTCAACAAATAGAATTTTGAAATTACTGATCATTATTCAATTTCAAATGATTTCAAGATATACTGTACATCAAGCAGATCTAATTTGGGATTATATGGATTATATGGATTTATTAGTTCTATGTAGCATAGAAGCAAAATGTGAAGCCACAATTTGGATTTGATCCCTACTATACAGGAATTTTCAAAATTTGTGTAAGAATGTCATTGGCAAAGTTAATGTTGCATATGTATAGCCAAAGCACAGCAAGGAATACAAAAATTTACATTTCAGGTTATGTGATCCAAGAATCAATGAGATGTTGTACTATTTAAATCCAATTTTAATACAGAATATTTAAGCAATTCCATTGAGAGATAAAAAATGAATGAGAAAGCTTCTTATGACATCTATTCAATCGAGTAAATAAATTGATCATAATGAATATGTAAAGTCAGATTACCTACAGTCTGTTTATGAAGCCTTTAAGAAAGGGTCACTTTCAGATACTTGCTGTCACAGTGTGAGTGAAGTATTGCATGAGGTGCTTAGTTGGCTGCTTAACACCACATCTATAAATCTAATTTATCAATTGTCTTAGTTGTAATCTAAAACATCGGTACCGTCAAACCTGTACCAGTTAAGTTTATTTTATGTTATCACTTTCTCCAGAACAGACTCAGATAAATCTTTGGTTAGGTCTATAGTACACACTTTTGTTATGTATTATATGTTGTTAGCATGTCTGTCATTTGATTTTGCATGCACAGAAAGTGAAAGAGTTGTTGCAGAACAAGAGCATGTTATTAGGTCTGCACCTCATGTAGATCTGCACACCCCTCCAAGTTTAACTGATGCTGAGAATCCGACCGAAGGGGATGAAGGATCTAAAGAAGACAGAGATAGAGAAGAGCTTGACAACGAAAATTTGAGTTTTCAATCCTCTGAGTCTACAGATGAGAGTTCTTCCTCAGGGGAGTATGAACCAGATGCAAGGGATGAACTCTTGCCAATAGAGGAAGATGAGGCAAACCAGATGGATAATGCTTTTGAAACTTTAGGTGACTCTCAATCTCAGCCTGAAGAGGAAGAAGCAGCCAACCATGAAGAACACATTGAATGGGTTAAACCTGTGTACTATGAGGAACAAGTGGTAGAGAAATATGAAGAAGATGTCAGTTATGATATTTATCTACAGAGCCATGAAGTCATTGAATATACTGTCCCATTAGATCCATCTGCATGGGAGAGGAGAAAGGAAGATATAGAACCTGGTGAGGAGGAGTTGACAGATGAACATGTTCCTCATGAGCTGGATGCCAATCAAATGCCAGTAGATATCGATGAAGATGACAAAACTGTTAGCAGTGATGACAATGGAACAGAGGAAACATCAGAGGGATTGTTTCAGAAAGATGAGAAGCAAAGGGAAACTCTTCTTGTACAGCTCTCAATCCCTGAAGAGAGTGATCCACATACTGAACATCCTGCTGGAGACCATGAAAAGCTTGAGCCAGCTGACAAGGATGAAGATTCACAGGAATCAGTTGTTATTCATCAGGTTTGCTTGGAATCGAGGCAGGTTGCTTCTGATGATGACAGTAAAACACTTCCAAAAGAAATGGAGACTATTGAATTGACTTTAGATGTTGGTTTATTTGAGGAAATTAATGACTGTGTAGATGACAGTGGTGGCAGGGAAAATGAGATCAGACATGGTTTAGCTGGTCAAAGAGAGGAAGAAATTACAGCAGATACAACAGTAACTGAACTGTTCATTGAAGTAGGACGAAATGAGGAAGTTTTTGAAGATGCTGAACCGACATCAGTTCCTGATTTGCAGAATTTTGCAAGCTCACTGCAGGGCATGAAGTCACTCCCAACCAGGTATGATCCAGGTGAAGAATGCTTGCTCAATGAAGATCAGGGTCAGATTGAGGAAGTGGTGGTGCAGTTGAGTGAACCATCAGAGGATGAAAATGAAGAACCAGCAGAAGTCCAGGAAACAGATAATTTAGTCGTGTACCTAGAGAGTAATCCTGTAGATGGAATTCCTGAAGGACTTTCAGATGACGAAGATAAAAGAGACAAGGAATTTGATGAATTCTACTTAAAAGTGTCTCAAAATTACTCTTCTCCGGTCTACCAGGAACTACAAGATGAGCAGCTGTGTAATCCCAATGACCCTGATACTGATCCTTTAGAAGAAGACACTAGTTCCTCCTCATCTGAAGATGGTGATTTTTTGGCTCCACTTTTGAAGGACAAGGGATTAACTGAAGATCCTCAGCCCAAAACCATGGATGACAATTTAAGACAAAAGTTGGAACAGCTGCAGTTAAGTGAACCATCAGAGGATGAAAATGAAGAACCAGCAGAAGTCCAGGAAACAGCTAACTTAGTCGTGTACCTAGAGAGTAATCCTGTAGATGGAATTCCTGAAGGACTTTCAGATGACGAAGATAAAAGAGACAAGGAATTTGATGAATTCTACTTAAAAGTGTCTCAAAATTACTCTTTTCCGGTCTACCAGGAACTACAAGATGAGCAGCTGTGTAATCCCAATGACCCTGATACTGAAACTTTAGGAGAAGACACTAGTTCCTCCTCATCTGAAGATGGTGATTTTTTGGCTCCACTTTTGAAGGACAAGGGATTAACTGAAGATCCTCAGCCCAAAACCATGGATGACAATTTAAGACAAAAGTTGGAACAGCTGCAGTTAAGTGAACCATCAGAGGATGAAAATCAAGAACCACCGGATGCATTGAAAAGTGAAGACAATGAAGAAAAAGAAGCTGGTTTTGAAGATTTGTCAACACCTGTCAACAGACAATCAAAGCAAGAAGGTCTCCAAGATCTTCCAGACAGGAAAAATGTCATTGATATAAACAAAGCTGAACCAACCTGTCAAGAGAAAACTTCTTCAGAGTGTTCTGATGCATCATTGGATACAGATAACAGAGAAGATGGGGAGGCAGAAAGTAAAGACTTACTTCATCTCATGGTAGCAAAAGCCTTTGCTCCTAAACTGGAAGCAACATCTAATGAAGATGTAAGTGATCCTCCAAAAGAGCAAGAGCAAATTTCAGATAAGCACAGGGGATTTTTACTTGCTCTTATGGGGAAACAAGCAGATGAAAGCCCTACCTCTGCAGTGGATCCCATGGATGAAAGGTCGTCAAACATAACAGATCCTGAAGGATTAGCAGAGAACAAAGATAAGCTGCAGTTGAGTGAACCATCAAAGGATGAAAATGAAGAACCACCAGAAGTCCAGGCAACAGATAATTTAGTCGTGTACCTAGAAAGTAATCCTGTAGATGGAATTCCTGAGGGACTTTCAGAGGACAAAGATAAAAGAGACAAGGAATTTGATGAATTCTACTTAAAAGTGTCTCAAAATTACTCTTCTCCGGTATACCAGGAACTACAAGATGAGCAGCTGTGTAATCCCAATGACCCTGATACTGATCCTTTAGGAGAAGACACTAGTTCCTCCTCATCTGAAGATGGTGATTTTTTGGCTCCACTTTTGAAGGACAAGGGATTAACTGAAGATCCTCAGCCCAAAACCATGGATGACAATTTAAGACAAAAGTTGGAACAGCTGCAGTTAAGTGAACCATCAGAGGATGAAAATGAAGAACCAGCAGAAGTCCAGGAAACAGCTAATTTAGTCGTGTACCTAGAGAGTAATCCTGTAGATGGAATTCCTGAAGGACTTTCAGATGACGAAGATAAAAGAGACAAGGAATTTGATGAATTCTACTTAAAAGTGTCTCAAAATTACTCTTCTCCGGTCTACCAGGAACTACAAGATGAGCAGCTGTGTAATCCCAATGACCCTGATACTGAAACTTTAGGAGAAGACACTAGTTCCTCCTCATCTGAAGATGGTGATTTTTTGGCCCCACTTTTGAAGGACAAGGGATTAACTGAAGATCCTCAGCCCAAAACCATGGATGACAATTTAAGACAAAAGTTGGAACAGCTGCAGTTAAGTGAACCATCAGAGGATGAAAATGAAGAACCAGCAGAAGTCCAGGAAACAGCTAACTTAGTCGTGTACCTAGAGAGTAATCCTGTAGATGGAATTCCTGAAGGATTTTCAGATGACGAAGATAAAAGAGACAAGGAATTTGATGAATTCTACTTAAAAGTGTCTCAAAATTACTCTTCTCCGGTCTACCAGGAACTACAAGATGAGCAGCTGTGTAATCCCAATGACCCTGATACTGAAACTTTAGGAGAAGACACTAGTTCCTCCTTATCTGAAGATGGTGATTTTTTGGCTCCACTTTTGAAGGACAAGGGATTAACTGAAGATCCTCTGCCCAAAACCATGGATGACAATTTAAGACAAAAGTTGGAAAAGCTGCAGTTAAGTGAACCATTAGAGGATGAAAATGAAGAACCAGCAGAAGTCCAGGAAACATCTCATTTAGTTGTGTACCTAGAAAGTAAGCCTGTAGATGGAATTCCTGAAGTACTTTCAGAGGACGAAGATAAAAGAGACCAGGAACTTGACGAATTCTACATAAAAATGTCTCAAAATGACTCTTCTCCAGTCCATCTGGAAGTTCAAGATGAGCAGCTGTGTAATCCTAATGACCCTGTTGTTGACACTTCAGTAGATGAAACCAGCTCTTCCTCATCTGAAGAGGAAGACTTTCTGGGACAGCTTTCTACAGAAAAGGGCTTGAATGATGATCTACCCCAAAGACCTATGGATGAAGATATCAGACATAGACTGGAACAATTGCACCTTAGCTCTGCAAAGGATGAAGTTGAGCATCCTGAAGCAGCTGGAGAAGATGTTAGTGATGAAGATGAAGAAAAGTTTATTGTTGTTGCATCGATCAAGGTGCCCCAAAGAGAGGAAAGTTCAGAGGGTGGTCATACCAGTGATAGTGCAAGTTCAAAAAGCACCTCTTCTTTCAATTCAACATCCTCAAGTACAGGAACTGTCAAGAAAATATCAAAAACCGATGACTCTGATTACCAAGAGGGAGAGGAAGAGCCTGATGAGAACACTTTTCCCAGAGTAGAAGTTACATTATCTTTGGATGATAATAAGACTAAAGACTTAACTGATGAAGAATTAGCTGCACTGGAGATGAAAGAAGTTACAGTACTACAGTCATTTTTGGAAAGTAAACCAGTTCTTACTGAAACTCAAGAAGAGAAAGTAAACAATGATACCCTGGAGGAGGCTAGGGAAAGACCAGAAACAGATGTGTTTGATATTTTTCTGGTAGTTCCTGAGAAGACTGTTGCTTTGCCATCTTCTCCTAGAGATGCAGAGGACATTTTGACTAGTAATACCAATAGTCCAAAAGAGAGTAGTAGCAGTTCTGATGATTGTCAGGAAGATGATAACATGCAAGATAATTCTTTGGAGAATGAGAGTTCTCTTCTGAGCACTGGCCTGGCTGATATGCCAATGCAAAGATCAATTGCAGATATTTATGTGGAAGAGAATAGTCCTCATCTCACGCAGAGTGAGATCATCTTGAGTGATCAGTCTAAAGGCAATGAAAGTCCTACCATGTTCACTGCATACTTAGAAACAGGTCCTAGATTACCTACAACAGACAGAGAACGCTCAGAGCTTCGTATGAATATTGGAAGTAGGCATTCACCTGGTAGTGCTGTTCGATTTGAAATAGCTACAACACATGACAGTTCAGATGTTCATTTGTCTTCACAATCAACAGAAGAAATGCAATATAACATATTTTCAAAGAATGTCCCCGTCACAAAAAACCAACAAAGTCAACAGAGATCAGAAACTGAGGAGTTTCAACCAGAAGAAAATGGAAACTTCATCTCTGAAAAGTTTCATATGACAAAGGAAAATACATCTTTTGCATCATATGTTGAGTCTCCCACGAGACAATATTTTCAGATTGTTCAACCTAATCCCAAATCAGGAGCTCCATGGATTGTAGTCCGCCCTCCAGATGAAAAACCAAGAACAGCATCTGACGATGAAGGGTATCCAAACAGAGATAACGATAGTTTATCCTCAAAATCAACTGACACAGAACTTGGAGAGGCGCTTGAATACACAGAAAGCGACATAGAAGAAGCCTTAGGAGAAGTTAGTACTAAGGATGAGACAAAGGAGAAATACCAGATTGAACAGGGAGAGAAAATTGAAGAGGATTATGAAAATGATGCAGATGATGAAAGTGATCATCAGTCAGCCAATGATCAGCCTTGTAGTAAAGATGATGATGGAAAACACTTATCAGAGGAAAAGCTAGAAAGAAAAGATAGTCCAGACCAGAATAATAAGGATGCAAGTGAGAACATGGTTGAAACATTGCTTGTTGAACAATTTACAGAAGCGGGAGTAACCCAAACAGAATCAAGCTGTCCTGCTCTGGAGAAGCAGCACTCGTCAAGTATGTCAAACTGTTCAACAGATGCAGAAATAGAATTTGTTCATTCAGAAACCCAGAGAGAGATTGAAAACCTAGCTGCACTAATGAGTGTTGATGAGGCAGGAGATGGTGGTAGTCACAGTAGTGGCTCAAACTCCCCATTAATGGTAGAGCTTCAGATACCCTCTGGCCAAGATCCTAACACTCAAGAGAATAAATATGTGACTGTGAAAGTGAAGGTTACCTCAGCCAAACCAAGAAGTGTTCATGTTTCATATCAGGAGAACAGTCAGTCAGAAGAAGAGATTTTTATGAGTCAAGGTAAGAGTGTCAAGGGAGTCTGTGATGGCTCTTTCCAGACAAACCTAAGAGGTGGGACTCCTGAGGGAGAGATATCTGTAGATGTTGGCACCGAAGTGTCATCATCAGGACCATACATGGCGAGTCAACTAACCAATGATGTGAAAGATGGAGAGTTTGCAGAACCAGATTCTTTGTTGTTACAGTCAGACTTGAATGTTGGCAAAGAGGAACTGGAAAATGCAGCTATTGAAATGGCCTTTTCATATCCACATGTTCCTCCTGCATCTAATGGCCCTTCATCATCTACGCCTGTTCTAAGGGATCTAGAAAGAGTTCCAAAATTTGTTTCACCAGATTTACGAGACAAATCTGAAGAAGCCACATCAAGGTCAGCAGAACCTGAACTTTGTATGCCAGACTTTGTCCAAGAATTGGAAGATGTCTCTGTTAAGGAAGGAGAGTCCGTCACTCTTAGTTGTCACATTTCTGGACAACCAAAACCAGATATTGAATGGTACAAAGATGGTGCAATACTAACTGAAAGTGAAAACTGTCATTTGAAGGTTATGAGTTATGAAGATTTGTATGTTGAAGTAGAAATACTACACACATCACTTGCAGATGAAGGGGAATACTCTGTCATCGCAAAAAATTCAGAGGGAAGTAAAGAATGCAGAGCTTCTCTGAAGATCATCAAATCAGCTGAGAAAGAGGAACAACTTCCAACACTGGGTGGTGACGAAGATGATGAAGACAAGGACTTTGACGACGACAATTCAGAAAGCGGTAGGAAGGATGACTCAACTCCAAAGACCAACTTTTCTCTCGGGGCCATGCAGGATCAACGTGGCAGAACTCTCTCATTTGATCTGAAAAGCATCGGAAATGAGGAAGTTTACCTTGCATCAGAAGGAATGGTCATTCCTGATGGTGCCTCTCAAATTGAAGAAGGAACAGAGAAAGATGAAAATCATAACATACTAACCAAAACATTCAATACACTTGAACACAGTAGTCCTGCACAAGATTTAGACTTTGATAAACAGTCACTTGCTGTTAATGTTAATGTTAGTCCAGTTTGTATTGCAGTGAATTCTGAACCATTGCATGTTGATGACTCAGAAGGTGATACCACATGTGAGAGACAAGAACTGCATGCAGTATCATCAGAAAAAGGTTTGAACTAAAATTTGTTGTACAACTCCAACTCATGTTTCAAAGCTTCATTAACAGCAAAGAATATCACTTCCATTTTATGTTTTTGCTCTTATGCACGGTTTGCATAAAGGTATGACTAACAAATTATGTAGGCTTAGTAACTAACAAAATATCATTGTTTTTTGCAGCAAGTTTTACTACTATACTACTAAACTACTATAGACAATTTACACTCTGCACAGTCATATTACCGGGAGGAGAAAAAAACCATTGCATTGTCACAATAAACACTTCCATCGGTGGATTAGATCTTTTGTGATGGGCTCACAAATATATAATTGCTTGGGTATAGCAAACACTCCTAGAACGGATTTTCATGTGGTAGGATAGGGCTATGTTAGGCTCAGTTGTTGTTAACTTAGCAAGTGTAAACAATTCAAATCCATGCTCTTAAACTTCCATTGGTGGCTAAGATTAGATCTTGTTCGGGTTCAAAAATATATATTTGCTTGGGTATAGCCAACACTCCTAGGACAGATTTTCATATGGTAGGGTGGGGCAACATACACTAAATTATAATTGGCTTTTCATGTCCATCAACTACAGAGTCATTTAAAACCATATGTTTTATCATGAGTTCATATCTGGGCCATTGCTGCTTTACTTTCACATTCCAGTCAGATTTGTATAACAAAACATCATTTATAATTTTAATTGCTTTCAGAGAAATAAATTTGTATCATCCTTCACATTTTCTCTGCCATTCAATCCATGCACCCAAAAGCCTAACACATCTAAAATGATGGTAAAGCAAAGGTGTTTTAAAGGGGACAGAAAGCATAGAGAGCATTTCAAATGTTGGTGTTGAGAATGGTACGTGTTCAGAAGTATGAAAGCAGTTAAAGCAGAAACTTAGTGTTTTGGGCATCGTTACTGCTCACTACCATTCATATGTACTATGTTCAGGCCTTGTCTGTGAAGTAAGATCATTTTATTGTCTCAGTGGGTCTCAGTGGGAGAAAACATTTCTCTCTCACAGGGCTCTAGTTGGGTTTTTTACCATGTACTACAAAACTTCTCACTTTACTCAATGTACAGTTAACTTGGGAGAATATACCTTATCAGCCTGATACCTGTTGCTACTCATACTGAATTTGATTGGTTCTGAGTTAGTCTTCATGGCATTCACGAAACCAAAGTTTCTTATTTTCTTTATCCATGCATGTTGATGCTCTCATGGTATATCTCGTTGACATTGACACATATCTCAACTGTCTACTTATTAATCTATTGACCCCATGAACGTCTGTAGATCGAGAGAAGGCTCTCAAATAGTGATGGTGTATTTGCTTTGCATAATCATATTTTTCAAGCAATATTCAAGCCATAATGGATCTTTTAACTATTCTTGCTTTAAAATGCATGATCAACCACGTTTTCAATATGTATGCTGATCAATGCAAATTAAAAGATGTAATAAATACAGATTCATCAGTATCTTCCAACCTTTGGGTAACTAAAATCCCAGTCTATTCAATAATGTTCAACTTTCATTTCTTTTCATTTCATTTGGCTTTATAAGAAGATCAAACTGGTTAGAGAGGGAAAATGCTGTTGACATTTTTGTTGATCACATTAGATTGAATATGTCCATTTGCCAATTGAATGGTCAAAATTTAGGTCCCCTACCCCCTTCCTGTTTCAGCAAGCAGCTAAATGATCTGTTTAATTTATGTTGTCATCTTCCTTACTGTTCTCCCACTAAAATGTCTTCCATCCTTCCATACCTCCGTCTCTTTTTGTCTCGCACCAATATGCACCAGAGTTTTCAGAGAAAGTAATCCTTTTGGGGAAAATGGTAAACCAGCTGAAAATACTTAGCATGATGAAGTACACAGAGCTGTGTGACCTAATTACATTCTTTTCTTGTTGACTGTCCTGAAAATTGCCAGTAGTGATGCAAGTGTAAACTAAGATAGAGAGTAATAATTTGTCAAAACAAAACAAAATGGTAAACATGTCCAACAACTTACAATTTTGAAGACAGAAGTTAGTATGTCATATGGTGTTGTAAAAGTCATGTTTAGTCTAAACTTGCCTGCATTTACGCCAAAAAATTGACAGCATTGTAGTTGTAGAAGAGAAATGTAATATTGGTGTGAAATGAAATCCCATTTTCCATGACAAAAACCACTCAATCTTCCTTCTACTGCTAACTGGCAAATTTAACATTAGAATTTGTAATACTACAGGTCTCAACCTCTAGGAACATTTCAGTTGCCAAGAGAATAGAAGATGCAGTTAAATTTTTATTGCAAATGTAAAGTAAAATATCCATCCCTCTTTCAGAGCATCCACCTTCTCCAAAAGAGAAGACTGATGAAGAGAAACCTGTGCCAGAACTTTACCAGCCAGATGAAGGTCAGTTAAAACCAGAGGAAATAGTACCAGAACTTACACCAAAGGAGAGAAAACTGGCAGAAGAGCTGGGTGAACTACCCTCTGCTGAAACCGTCAAAATCAGGCCGCCGACGTTCCTCCAGGTTCTGGAACCACAAGTTGTTCGTGATGGAGAACCAGTCAAGTTTACTGCCAAGGTTTGTCATCCTCTATATTTATTAGTTAACTTGTTTGACTGCATGCTTCATTTCTGTATATTATAGTTCAGTTTAGTACAACTAAAGGAAGCATATTGTGATAGAAAGACAATAAGACCTAGCAAACTTACATACAGGTGAATGAGAACTGTGTGGAAAACTGTCTCATTTGCTTTCCAATGTTTTATTGAAAGATTAAAATGAGAAAAAGCTTCATTTGCAAATATGTCTAAGGTACCATGTCAAAAGTTGGACACTGCTAGTATGCAGCAAGGCATGCACCAGGATACACAAGATGCAATCTTTTGACTGCTAATGAAAAGAAGTGAAAAGAGGAGAGTTCTTGATGAAATGTTGTAGAATATATCATCTCCATATTACACTACTTTATCTGATTTATTTGCTAATTTAAGGTGGTTGGAAAGCCCACTCCAAAGGTGACATGGATGATTGACGACAACGAAATCAAGGATGAGCCAGAATATATCATCGAGGTAGATGAGACAGAAGGGGTGACAACCCTGACCCTACCAGAGGTGTTCCCTGAGGACCAGGCAACATACACTGTCAGGGCAGAGAACATCGCCGGTGAAGCCACGTCATCTGCAACCCTACTGGTTGATGAAGGTAAGAGATA
>JAIPMN010011272.1:2583-15114 GCA_020650975.1 Apostichopus californicus
CCCCCCCCCCCCCCCCTCAACAACATTTAAATGAAAGTCTGAAAATCTTGTAAACACCATATATAACACAAGATGTACATCTTTCTCGAACTTAATACTTGGTATGTAGATCCAGCTTGGTGAGTGCAAGAATGCTATCAGATTGGTCGAGGGCAAAGGTCACATGAGGTCAAAGTCACATGAGGTCAACAAGCATCAAAGTCTGAAAAACCTTTAAACATGATTACTCCAAAATTAAAGCTACAAAAAATCTGTGAATTCTCCAAATGCTATGATTTTCTTTTGATGAACATAGTTTGGTCAAATTCAGTTCAGTTTAGTTCTGTGAAGGGGCTCTATAGGTCTTCAACGAAAAATACTGGGCATCAGGGTAATGAAATCTGCTTCAGAAATCAGAATTCATACTCTTGCTTTAAACTTGCACTTAAAACCTAGATGTAAGGGTTTCTCCCTCTGAGCTCAAATGGACTGCAATCTGGCTCAAGGGATAACAAATTTGGCCATTTTCTGAAAAATATTTCACAATATATAAACAATGACCTTTAAACTCTGAGCAACTATTTGAAGGGATTTGCTAGCTTAAAATTGGTAAAATGTGTATATATATATTTCACATTGGAAGACTGTTCTTTCTGGATATTGAAACAAGTTGGTTTAGAATTCTATACTGTTAATGCCCTTATGATTGATTGCTACGAATCTTTTCTGGTTCTCACTTAATTTTTCGGACAAATTTAACTCCCTTAATTGCTCTACATAAATTAGTTGAGCAAAATGTATGGCAAAGAGAATCAGAAGGCTAATTGGATTTCTGGTTATTTAGTATTTACTTTATCTATTTTTGAGTAATTTCCCAAAATATTAACCAATTTTATGTGTTATTTACCTTGAGTTTTTATCATGTGTTTAATAATTTACCTTTTAAGCAGTCCATCTAAATGCTTCCTGGATATGCGCCACTGTATCGGGGAATACCCTGCAAAGGTACTCTGCAAGTATTTTCAGTAATTAATTTAATAACTGACAATCTTTGCATATATATCTGTTCATAAATGGAAATTATAATCTTGTGCAACGAACGAGTGACATCATACATGAACCTGGGGCAATCAGGCAGACCACGACATCGTCGTTGAATTTTGGCGAGACATACAGCAGGCATGAGCTTTTTCCGCTAATTCGCGGAATATCTGTGATTTCTTTTCTACCTCGAGGACAAAAACTATTATCCTAACACACTGTAGCATACTCAAACTGGAGCCTATACCGCAATATTTGCAAAGTTCCGCGATTTATTTTTTACCCCAGGCTCATCCCTAATCAAGTGAGTGTAACATGCATATCCTTTATTTCTGCTATGTTCCGTGTTCCCTTTAAGTCCATTCCTCGGCCAATACACATGTATCCTTTACAACAGATCGAGAGCAACATTACTGATTCATTTTAACACTTGTAAATACATCTGTCAGCCAACGTAACTGACAGTCCTAGAGGATGCGTGCTTCTCACGTGGAGTGAACAGTTTTTTCTTCTCTTTTCTTTTCCTTTCTCCTTTCTCCTTCCGAGACCCCAACCGCCTCTCCTCGTCGAAGCTCTTTATATTTCACGTTCGGTGTCAGCTTTGTACATCATTTTTGATCTTCTCATACTGCGCGTAATGCACACACGCATGGAATTTTAAAGGGACTGTGATAGATTTGATTCTCGTCTCATTCGATGTAAAGTTGGGACCAAACTTTTCTCGTCCTATATTTTGGTCTTTCGTCGTGAGATGAATCGTTGAGGGAAGTGTGTGTGTAGTAAATAGATTTTGAATGATTAGTAAGTGGAAACAGTAGAAAATGCGATAAGAATTGTCATTTTTTGTAATGGGTAGAAATGTTGTTGCATTTGATGATGTTCCGATTGGCCATTTTCGGTGGTATCTTTGGGGATACACGTGTATGAGATGGATGTTTGGAGGAAAGTTAGTACAGTGGGTGCATTTAAGGTGTCCTGATGAAGTTGCCTACTTTTTCTCGGACCTTTTCGTGTTTTTGTCATTTATCGACACACTGCCCTTTTGAAAGCAGAAGATTAATCTCTCTCACCCAACTCAAACATTTGTACAGAGGGGTCACTAAAGTCTGCTCAGGCAGTTAAGAACGAAATGTGAATGATGTCACTAAATTGTGATCACACAACTGAAGGCACAAGATGTCTGTGATGTCACTAAGATGTGATCAGAACAGAAAGAAATGAGGCACGGAAATGTATGAGATGTCACTAAAAGATGGCCAAACAATATGTTATTATTGTCTATTGTGATGTTTGCTAGCTTCTCTTGTGTGATAATGTGCTATTGTTCTGTAAGAGGTGTATCTCGCAGAGGCAAAAAGTGGCGAAAGTAACAGGAATGGACTCAGTGACGTCTCCAGCTGTGTGACGTTTAAGAGAGACTCGTTAGCGGCGCTCGTTATAGATTAGATTTGAGAACGGTTTCCTAAAATATTGCCAGAATTTAAAAGCCCCGAAAGTTTTTTTTTGAATTCAGAACTGAATTTAATTAATGATGATTTCTTTAACTTGAATTAGGTGACAATGTGTTTGTGATTTCACTAACATTTGTTCAGAGATGTAATTTAAATCACAAGTCTGTTTGTGATGTCACAAAATATGACGAGATAACGAAGGCCAAAAAGAAAATGCGACTAAAATAGTTGCCCGAAAATATGAAAGCCCAAAATATTTGCATTATCACCAATCTCAAGGTTCGTAAACGTTTGTTATTGTCGTTAAAGATATGATTAGAAACGAGTAGGAATAATTGTGAGATCACTGAAGTGTATTGAGATAATGAAACGATCTAGGTAGCACAAAACTCGATAGTATAAAAAATAGACTTAAAACGGACTTCAATAACGAATGTACATCTATTAACCAAGAAAGACTGCAGAAAAACGACAGGTTTTGAAAATCACTGCTTCCATTTACCCGTTTACAAACTAATAATGAACGATAATGGTATGTAACATATGGCTAGTAGCAATAACACCAGGTGAAAGTAGTTTGAAGTTAACAGTGTGAACAATGGGCTTTCAAGCTGTTTGTTCAAAATTAGGCTGCTCACAGCTAATATGGAGACTTTCTTTGATCCTAAGCTGGAGTTTAGTGTTAGCTGGGTCAATAATATGAAAAGAGTTTGAAAGAGTTACTACTTAAGATTGTATGATTTGCCTAAGTGTTTGTAAATACGCGAATTTTCGTCGGTTTCGAGATGCTCAAAAATCCGTGTAGCGAGGTTGTCTACCGGTTTCTTTTCCGCTATACAGCGAGCATTACAGCTCGTGCAATTGAAGTTATAGAACACATGAGATCTAAGGCTTTTAAGATAATTAGATAAATATGGTTTAAAAAAAAATGTTTTTGTGACATAAAAATTTACTAAAAATATGATCAAAATATTGAAATTAATGAATTAGTTTATATTAGTACTCGTCAGTTTAGTGTAATCTGTACAAATGCGGCGACTAGATTCCCGTTCTTTTTCGTCCATAAATTCCCTGGCAGTTCCCCCCCCCCAAAAAAAAATTCTTCCAATTAACATCCCACTCTGAAGCTTGCTGATTGAATATAGCAAGTCATAAAGATCCACTCGATCCACTGGATCCAGGCTTTAAGTCATAATACATTTCCTTCCGTCAACAAGCCTCGGATCGTTCCGATGCCTTCAGCTCATCTGCATGCAGTTCCCTCCCGAACGCTTTACAACGCAAAATCGTCTACCCTTTTAGGTCTTGTCTATTTTGCCTGCAATCAGAAGCTTTAATCTTAACATGTAAAAGGCATCAGAACGTAAAAAATAATAAATAAAAAAATAATAAAATAAAAACATTCGACGAGCACCTTGATGCTACAATAGTCTGGCAGCATTTCGAACTTGTCTTTTTTCATTTGAAGAATTGTCTAAGATGAGGTCACGCACTTGTTACATCTTCTTGCTGTACAGTGTTCCTCCTCCTCCTCCTCCTCCTCCTCCTCCTCCTCCTCCTCCTCCTCCTCCCCCTCCCCCTCCTCCTCCTCCGCCCCAATCTACACCTACCTCCCTCTCATCAGACGTGTGTGCGGAGCTCGAAAAACATGATCTAAACTTCACCAGCTCGGGCAAGCTGGCAGCTCTCTCTCTTCCTCCTCTTCCGACTATCGTTAGCCGGGGTCTCGATCGCACGAATACCATTTTGGTCAACGCCATTGTGTACTAGTAGCGTCATTGTTTGCACAGCTAAGAGTGTTGCACTAGCTGCGGGGGGTGATATACACGTACGTCGTCGTCGGGCGAGAGGAGGAGAGAGAAGAAGAAGAAGAAGAAGGAGAAGGAAGGAAAAAAACGGAACCGGAGAGAAAAAAAAAGAAGCCGATTCCACATTAAGTATGCAGCCAGTGTGAGAAATTGATTTGGGTTCCGTTTTACTACAGATGATGATATTGGAGGAGAATGAGATGCGAGATGAAGCCGTTGGACGGTGGAAATGAGCTTGTCAGTCGTGTATGGAAGAGAGTCAAGGAGAATAAGAGATTGCAGAGAGTGAGAGTAAGAGAGAGAGATGAGATGAGATGAGATGGAGATAGTTACGGTACATTAGCGGATTGATTTTGGTGTCCGTGTAGTTATAGCTAAGTTAAAATGAGCTTAGTTATAAATATTTAGGAAATATCTGACAGTGTTCTACAGTAGGGCTGTTTGAGGTGAGCCAGGAAAGTCTGAGCAGTGTGTGTTTAACTGTGTACACAATCACACAGTTATATATAGTACAGTATAGATATGGGGGTGAGTGTAATGTACGGTAATGTGGAGTTATATATATATACTCTGACATGCAACAGTTTGTTTAATATTTACTCTACGTGTCTAATTTGCATGGATGTAAATTAAAAAGAAAAGAAAAAGGAGCTCTACGTTGATTAATTTATATTCATAAAAGACGATCCCTTAAATATTGTTTTTCTATTTGTAGTCGTCAATGCATTTTTTTTTTAAATTGGATCGTTGCTATGGTGATAGAACGGTGCATATTTATATACGGCAATAAATTTTTGCTGTGGACTTTCATTGATGGAACAGTAAATTGGACTTAAATTTAACAGTATCATCGCCATGGCGAATTTCTGTAGAATCACTCGGTCATCAATGTTGGTAAAAATTAATTTCAAATTTGATTGCCTCGAAATGTTTTGGTCCGTTAAATATTGTAATCTTGTTTGTTGTTGTTGTGATTTTATTCTATTATTATTATTACAGTTGTTTGACAGACATATGAAGTTTCATTGTTCATTTTAATTTTGTTCCAATATTATGAACAAATTATTCACAAAAATTAGTTGAATTTAACTCTGTCATTGCCCATCATATCTGACACTATAATCTGTATTTGCAAAAGGTGTTTTTTGTTGTTGTTATTTAAAGGAATTTGTTTTGAGGTACAAATAGATTAGTTCATTCATTAATTAATTAATTAATTAATTAAGTAATTAATTAATCAATTAATGAAGAATGGAACTTTATTTCTTGTCAAATTTTAGTGCTGTAGTTGGAAGTTTAATACAGGTGTATAAAGTGCGTGGGTGTGGCCAATTGATAAAATATTTATTGATGATAGTAGTTTTATATCCTTCAAAATCCTCCCAAAAAATGATAATTTTTCTTGTGCATCATATTCCTGTTAGTGTGTGACTGTGTTATCTGGATTTGAATGGATTCGCTGTTAATAGTTTTGTAGTGAATTTGCTGCAGTAGGGAATAATTTCTCCTGTATCGGTTACTACGCTTTAATCATAAATGATAAAAAAAAAAATAAAAAAAAAAAATTAAAAGAAAATTAATATCCAGGTATCAACAGTCACTTCCAAATGGAAATTTAAAAATGGGGTTAATTTGTACCCAGTTTCTTGTTTTCAATATATTGAATTCGAAGCTAAATTAAAATCTGTTAAGTGTGTGTAATTGATTAATTTTTATTCATGAGCTTTGAATTAATTTTCAAATCACTTTGATGCAGAATGAATTTGACAGGATTTTGTGGTGTTATTGGTAGTCCCTAATTATGTTATATATTAACACAGAAATTAACTAAGATAAAAAGGTGAATTTTTGAAAGAAACAATTGAAATTATATAAAATAGTTAAATTTGGTTTTAGTGGTTTTTATTATGATTTTGTGAATATTTTATAAAATTTTGAGTGAAAAATCTTACTTGATTTTTTTGGGACATAAAAAGTCTATCAAGTACTGTAGATTGAGTGGTATTCACTTCTATGCTTGGAATATGACAATGTTTGTTTGAGAATGAAAAAAAGTTTTAACCAACAATGTTATTGGTTCGAAACTTATACACTGCGGAAAGAAATGAAATCAAATATGTATTGCAGAGAACATGGTATCATGTAAAAAAAAAAAAAACGAGGAAAACAAACCTTCAACAAATTTTGTGGGACACAAAAAGTCTATCAGATAATGTAGATGGAGTGGAATTCACTTCTATGCTGGAATATTACAATGTTTGTTCGAGAATGAAAAAAGAAGTTTCAACCTGTTCATCATCATCATTGGTCTGTATTTGACTGTATTTGATAGAGATATAAACTGTCGAGGACGACTTTCCCCAAAAAGAATAATCTTTTACCATTTGTGAGATATCACAGATTTCCTGCTAATTCCACATACAAGGCTAAAGACTTGGTCAAGTCTAAATGTGAAATCATGGAGCCCACATGTGCCTCAATTGCATATGTTTTTTTTCTCTTTTTTTAAAAATATTTATTAAAATGTTCAAATAATCTTCTACAAATGGAGACAAGTTTTTTAGATGCTGATTGTAGTTTCAGTTTAGTTTCAGTTTAGTTTCAGTTTCAGTTTATTTCCAGTATAAATATAAATATTTATAAAAAGTACATCAAAAATTCAAAAAGTACATTAAGATAATTGAAGATGAATTAGTAAAAAGTTCATTTAAACATAAAATTGAAATATGAATATTAGTATAGAAAATTCAATATTTAAACACATTTACTGAATATTAAAATTACAATAAAGGTTTAACTTTGGCGTAAAAAGTACTGAATCTCTTAAATGTGACCTAGAGATGGGATCGGTTTCAGTGTCAAAACTGCTAATATTCTAACATGAAGACAGATATGAAAACAGAGAAAAAGTAAATATAAATAAATAGACAAATAAACAAATGTTCATATCCTAGTGGGCATGATGACTTCACTGCGATTGAAAAAGTGACATCTGTTGGGATGCAACCTGTAGTACACCAGGTAATATCTGTTAACAGAACGAGATTTCATCTAAACAGTCTTTTTGCCATACATATATTTGAACCATCGATGATTAGTTAGACTTCTGTGTCCATAAACCACCGAGTTCTAATTCGCATCTAATCCTTTCAATAAAAAAAACGCCAGTGTATATTACTCTCGATAATCTTGAAGAACTCAACAGGATCCATCATAAAGTTATGTCTTTCTGGATAACATTTTAATTTATGACCCGGGGGGTGGGCGGGTTGGGGTGTATCCCCTCCTGAAGGAGAACCGGTCTTAAGCCGTTCCGATGTATAACTATCTCCTATCACCACCACTGTTGTCAATCTTGATTGTAAAAACGTAAAGGGATCTCAGCCCATTAAAGTCAACTCGGATATCGAAATCGAGTATTCATTAACCGAACAACGACGACGTTCGTCTCCGTCGAGGAGAGAATTTTCCATTCCATTCCTCTCCGCCATCCACCACCACCTCAAGGTAGACCTCATTAGCTTTAGACCTGCTTCGAGAATTACCGCAACTTGTCGCTTATCTCGCCAAAAAAAAAAAAAAAACATTTTCGGGGGGATTCGCCTGGCTTCGACGATGGGATTCCGTGTTTGTTTTTTCCTCGGTGAGTTAATGCGTCTAATTTTTTTTGCGAGGTTTTTTGGGCTGGATGCCAGGACGAGAGCGTTTCTCAATTAAAAAGCTTTGAGTAATAACTGGGCAATCTGGTGATGCCAGTGTGCGTGTGTCTGTGTCTGTGTGTGTGTATTTCTTGTACACTGTCGGAACAAAATTTGATGCGTGCAGAATTGAAGAGTCTCCGATAGATAATGTGGCTTTATGATTTTAATTCCAACAGCTAGTATGCGTAGAATTATTAAACATTATGATGCGGTGGGGTACATCCTCTTTGTACATCCCCGTTCTCTGTTTTGTAATATTATTATTATTCTTGACCGTCAAAACCTACAGTTGGTTGCCTGCCGTTCGGACGTAGTATAGAATTAACGACTCCCCTGTATTTCGTGAAGCGCTCGGAGGTACAGTACCGTTCGTCCTTGTGCGGACTGCAGTTGCTTTGCTGAATGCTAAATTCGAGAGGGGTATATAACAGGCCTAGAGTTTCAAAACTTTAGCGACTTGCATGCATAAATAAAAAAGGGAAAAAAAGGGCTTAAAATTATCTATATGTAGCATTTTCCTGAATTACAAAATAGATCAGTTACTTACAGATTAATGAGAACAGTGCAATCACATTTGCTGATTAATAAGCAGTGATACAGGGCTTACGTTACGTATATAGGGAATCATGCCGATTCTTGACAGGCGGTTGTAAAACAGACTAATGATTTGTTTATATTCTTAGTGTCTACTGGCAGCGAAAAAATGCAACTGCCCCTTTTTACCTTCTGACAAAAAAAAATTTTTTAAAAATTTTCCGGTCTAGTTGACGTAATTCATAATTTCATATTTAATTGTGTAAATTGACTTCTTTGTCTGATTTGTGTGTGTATGTGTTGTTGTGTCCATAGGAAATTCTAATAACTGGGCTAGTAAATATTAGATATTTCATTGTTCGGTAATTTATATATTATACATATATAGATATAAATATAGTGTTGCATCACCTAGCCTAGATCACTATATGTCTTACTGTATGAATCATGCAGCCTACACAAATACAGTACTTAGTGAAGTAACCAAACTCATCCAGGGAAACTGCATTTGGTTTTATCCACAGCAAATGACCAATATAAATGACATTGAAAAGCCACAGTCAACGTCGAGAACAAACAATAAATAACCGGTGTGATCTAGGTATATTGAGTGCATATCCATCTGACCCAGTTAGTTTTCTACAGAAAAATGTCAGTAACTTGTCTGAAATCCTAGAAAATATGAATTAAGGGATGTTTAGAATTTGTGGGGAAACAAGAAAAGAAAAAAACAAGAAAAGGAAGAGAAATAATGGGAAAAAAAAGAGAAAAATTTTATTTTTTCTGTCCTGTTGCTGTATATATATTTCTTTTGCTGTAGATAGCTTTATCAGTTACAGAGTGTCTTTCCACAGTCATGGACAATTTTCTCCTTCCATTTCTGCAAATATAAAAATGAAAAACATAAAAAAAAAATTAAAAAAAAAAAGGGAAAGAAGAAAGAAAGAAACTCTCCAATGGCTGACATCATCAATTGTGTCCTGGTAACCATGGCGACAGAGCTTGCCACAAAGAGAGGCAGCTAGATAGATGTAATGCTTTGCCGAGATGACGTTAGCAAGCAATCGACTGTTGTTGTTTATACAAAACCCACTAACTTTCAAAAGGTGTGCAGCTATTATAGAATCGTAATTTGCGAAATGGACGGATCTCATCAGCGGTGTTTACAGTTTTAAATACACACGGTCAGAGTCGCGGAGTCCAGCGAAATTTACGGAGTGAAGGACGAATGGAAAAAAAAACGGTCAAAGTGTTTGTTTTTTTACCTTTGTGGCAAAACATGGAATACAGAGGGATTTATTCTGTCTAATGAACAAATATTGGTGACCTTGCAGAGAGCGTTGATATGTATTGATTGATGCGTGCGTTTGAGTAGATTCCGTTAACGAGTTTGACTGGAAACTACCGGAAAATGTAGTCAATCAGTCGGACAACGTTATGTTTCATTTGTATATCTAGGAATACGAGAAGTTATCCTTTCCTCTGACAAAATGGATGGTTTTTTAAATATCTAAATTTTTTTGTGGTCCTGGGGCTGTGATTACTAGTAATATGATGATATGAGTCCAGTGGACCAAACCTATGGTTAGAATTGAAAATGGATCCTCTTCAACTTACTTGGTTTCCTTCTCTTACCAGTCCCCGTAAAGTCATTGTCCCCGGTAAAGTTATGTCCCTGGTAAAGTTTATGTCCCCAGTAGAGTTTTGTCTCCGGTAAAGTGTATGTCCCCGGTAAAGTGTATGTCCCCGGTAAAGTGATTGTTCCCGGCAAAGTTATGTCCCCGGTAAAGTTATGTCCCCGGTAAAGTTTATGTCCACGGTAGAGTTTTGTCTCTGGTAGAATCGTGTGTCATGGATAGAGTTATGTCTCCAGTAAAGTTATGCACTTTCCTCATCTACCTGACCTATTAAATCGATATACAAATCACTGTGTAGATTGCATAGACCGTGTATACTTCCTGAATGGTACATTCGGAAAAACACATTGGATCATCCCCCTCCCCCGTCCCACAGGGAAACCGGGTGGGAGGCTCATTTGACGAAAATACTGCGCCTTCCATCTTGTGAACATTTGGGTTGGATTCTACTCCTCACGAGAAGAGGAAAAGTGAAAGTGTGTGAACTCAGCAGAGGAGAGTCATACAACGTATAGTTCCCCAGTAGTCTTGGAGGCATGCCTGCTGTCCCCGTAAAATCTGAGAACACACGGGGACCTCAAAAGATAACATCGGTTTCCCGGAGGAAACCCCTGGACGGAAATGCGCCAATGTACACACGGTTCCCCCGATTCGTGTTCTGTTTTGTTGATGTAGTGGGTGTAAGCTCCAGTGAATCAGCAATGAAGCAAATTACTGTTACTCGTTTTTATAGCTACCAGGAAATAAATAGTCTCTGACAAAGTTCTGACGCCAGTTTGATGCACAAGATGGATTTTGTCATAATCCTAAAAGTATTTAAAGGGTTGAATGTTTAAAATTATTTGCCAAATATTTGTTGTTTTGAATTTCTGATACCAATATCTTACGAATCGACATTTTTGAAGAAAAAAAAAATTAAATTGAAAGGCAACCTTAAATTTTTTAGTTCAACACATGTACCACACTGTGTTGTGGAACTTTGGTTATAGTAGCTAATATAAAGCATGGCAGGTATGATGGATGATACACTTTTTCAAAAAAGAAAAACAAAAAGAATTATTAAGTTCGTTAATGAAATAACGATATAAGTATTGCATCAAAATTTAAACGGTACAATCTATTATTCGTGAAGTAAACCTATGTGTTTTCAGAATCTAACATTCATGAAGTAAACCTATATGTTTTCAGAATCTACCATTCATAAAAGTATACTTATGTGTTTTCAACAGAGATTGATATCACTCAAGTAGTAGATGAGGAAAAATGCCATTTTTAAGATTACTGGAGATAATAGGTAAAAAAGAGGACGATAGTAAATTAAGTGGTTCCGTTCAATTCTGACCGTAGGTTGATGTAATCTACCGTTTGGTACCGGTTTTAATGACTATTTCCCTCCCAAAATATTCGAAAATTGACTTCAGAACACCCACAGATGAAGACATCCAACAGTAATAATTTCTAAATTTCGAATTAATTTCTAATTAATGCATCTTGGGAGCATTTTCTTTAACGGAAAGCAATAAAAAAAATCTCATCTTTCCTCTCGAGGTCGTGCCGCGTTACTTCGCTGCCTGTATATATGGTCTGTCCAGTGGTAGACTGAGAGGTCCAGCCACTTTCATTGATCAAGCCTATAATCCTATAACAGGTCATTTCTGAAGCAAAAATAAAACACCAAAAACTTTGTGTAGAAATACTATCTGAAATGACAGTACTCGCTCACTCACTCAACAGGTTTTGTTTTAACATTCTATAACCGTCCACGACATGCGTCGAACATGCTCGACCTTGTCGCTAACCTTCAAAAAACAACGTTCCTGTTAAAAATTGCAGCCGTGGGGATGATAGAAAAGTCTGTTAGAAAAAATGAAAAAATGATTATAATAATGTGCGAGCTCTCGTATAATTTGCGTTGGGTTGTTTGCCTGTTGGCATATATTTACGCTTGTACAGTTGCCGATAGATGAATCTCCTACCAGCAAATGGCAAAGCAAATTTTATATTTTTTTCGAAAAACGTAGAAAACGACTGCTTTGCACGGTGCGTCGTAGGTTTGTGGAGGTGTCAGGAAAATTCATGACGTATTTTAATTTATGCGCGGCCTATGACACGTGATGGCCCTTAACATATACCATGCTACAACGATTTCCCCGTCTCGCCCCGTGATGAAAGAATCCGTTCTTGTCGGATATGAGACCGAAGGGGCGGTGGGTATCGAAATATATATAATTTATTCCATAACGTAAGTAATATTTGATATTATACAAATAGTGAATGGTTATGAGTGCAATAGTGCAAATATTTCATGAGTTGAAAGATGGAATGTTCCATTCAACGAGGCGCAGCCGAGTTGAATGGAACAAATTACATCTTTCAACGA
>JAIPMN010011287.1:2744-13670 GCA_020650975.1 Apostichopus californicus
CCCCCCCCCCCCCCCCCAATCACCAGGCCTTAGCTACGTTCCTGGGTACACGGTGGTTACATAGTACGCTCCTACCAGAATTCATCCGATTACCAGAGGCAGATCCACCTACCAACCGAGGTAACTTGCGTGAAGACTCCAACGAACAACCACTGATTTATTTTGATGCCTTCATCACTTTAGCCACCTTTCACATGCGACCTATTTTAAGTCTGACAATACAATCGCATGTGTGAGGTCCTGAAATATAATTACAGTGGTTTGTCTTGCCATCCAATTGTTTCAAATTGCATAGAAATGTATGCTCGTAGACCTAGCAAAACATTTAAA
Organism: Apostichopus californicus; assembly: GCA_020650975.1. NCBI lineage: Eukaryota > Metazoa > Echinodermata > Holothuroidea > Aspidochirotida > Stichopodidae > Apostichopus > Apostichopus californicus. The sequence continues at coordinate 3,075 of JAIPMN010011287.1, forward strand.
CTGACACAGTCCCATTGGAAGTGTGTCACGGGTGACATTACAAGTCATTGGTGGTTTAACATGCTGGCGTATGACGACTTTTGGCCAAATTTGCCCTAAGCTTACTATACGAACTCGGATCTGGAATGTGCCTAATTAGTTACTTATTTAAATTATTAATAATGGCGTATGAGGAAATGCACCATTTTGTGGTATGACTCCCAGTACGGCAAGTCGAGAAACTCACATGCAGTCGCGGCGGATAGCTTCCTTCGTCTATATGTCCGAGGACATTTTGGGACATCGTTCCTATAGGCCTATAAATGAGGCCCTGGGGTCATTTCTTGACCGACTTGGTGCAATGTAATGTGCCCATTCGAAGTTAATTTATTCACAGATTGTTAGTTGTCATGGGTTTGAACAAATGAGGGGTATTCTATCCTGAACATAGTGCAAAATGGGGCTGGGGTTCCAGTTCGCCGCATCATTTGTCAACTTACACTGGTTTCTAATGTTCATGTCAATTGGAATCACTAATAAAAGAAATAATCCAACAAAGAGTAAGGTCGCATTAAATTTATTGCAGATTTCCTGAGTGACGAATTTGTAATTTTCTCCCGAAATCACGCCACTAGATGTCTCCAGCGATCTGGCAGGTATTGAAATCTGAAATGTTCTTGCTACGCTGCGCGCCAACCGATTGTTGCGCTCCGCTTATATAGTACTTACGGCCGGAATACTCGAATCGACAACGTCCCCCCTCCCATCCCCCACGCTTCAAATCGCCCCTGCTGTTAACAAACACACACACCTTGTTTAGCCTTGTTAACAACTTTCAAATACCTGGAAATCGACAATTGTTTGGAAGGTATGTGCTATTTTTCGAAGAGGGAATGTAGTATTGTACGTACACAGTAACTGTTGCGGTGGATTAAAGATTTCACTTTTGAGTAGTTTTCACCGGTATAATATTTTCGTTTTCGGTGTTGAGTGATTTTATCCACACAGGAAGAATAACCATTACGAATGGCTAAAACTAGAAATAGTAAGCAATTAAAACAGCCATCTACACTACAAGAAAGTTATTTCATTATATTAATCTTCCGTATTCGCGTGTCTTGATTAATCAAAACATGGAATCATGAAAACACTCGCGTAGCAGTTACGCTATACCCCCTCAGAAAACGGGTACTCGTTTATTTGTTTTCAATCTGGGTACACAAATGTTCGGTCGGGTACTCGAGTATGTGGGTACCCGACTCAGGCCTAGAATGTTCTTACTCATTTAATACAAATCATGCTCAAGAGAAAGTTTTCATCCTTCGCTTGGATCAAGTAAATTATCATGGATGCAACTATGCTGCGGGCTATAGTAGTCTCTGATGAAAAAGGAATTATCGTGGTTATTCACATTAGATACCTGTTTCTTGAGTTTAATGGAAATGAGCATTTGTCATATCGTCACCAGTATTGTTACTGAATCATAACCGTAAAACTAGGGACGTGCAGTTAGTTATAGCAGGTGGGTAGATCTGAACAGGTAAAACGGCCGATTATTTAATAGAGTGCGCCCTGCAACTATGATATCTTTGTAAGATCGGCTAAAATAGTCTATACTCGCATTCAAATTCCGGAATCAGAAAATGTAAACAAACAGAAACAAAGAGATGTTACAATGGTCTGTTCTATTTCAATTCAACAAGTATTGTAATTGTATACAATTGCTGCTGATATTTCTGTTTAGTTCGTGTTGTAGTTTTGTCACGGCCTTATTGATGTTCTGACAGACAAACCACGACAAAAAACATAATTCATATTGATATGATATCTTCATTCATAGTTGTTTACATGTAAGTGTTTTTTTTGTATCCATCAAAAATTCTGTCGATATTAGACTTTAATGTAGGTTTCTTGAAACTTCTTAGAAATTTGGACAGTGTTATCGTTCAATGTTATAATTGTGCATGTCAAGTCATAATAACACAATGTTAGATTATACTAACCTTTCTCCTCCATATAAGGGACAAGTAGAGAGATTGATGTATTTAGTCTTAATACAGTTGTAAACAAACATACCTAAGAAAGTGGCTGGAAACAAGACATATAAACCTTAGTTTACACAACTGACATACTCTCAGGACATCGGAAATGTGATCACGTGATCATGACGATGATTTGTCTAGTCTTGTAGCTCCATAATTTAACTCAATAAAGTAATTCCAAAAACAATTAGTCTTTTTCTATTATCAATATTTAAATTATTGGTTTTCATGATCTTTGATGACGTCACTAATGCGTTGTAATATAAGCTGAATATCTTGAAACCGGGATAGTTTCACAAACATCACGAGCAATCAAATGTTATATTTCTCTCTACAATAACACATCTATACTAATATTCTACCTAAATTCATTATTGAAATTAATTAAGCGTCATATCAATACATACAGACCTCTCTATCTCCACCCCTCAACATTATTTCTCGGACTCGTACACATTGTACCCTCGTTCATGGTCTGTGTTTAGAGGTCACGTCGAGATACCCATTGTTAATTGTGGAGTGACGTCACTGCTGATGATGTCATCATTGATCAGTCTCAAAGACAGAATTAGTTAGTGTAAACAAAACATTTGACCCGATCCAGTAAATGTTTTCTACTTTAGACAGATGTGTGTATAATAGCTACTAAATTATCTCGTGATAACAGCTTAGAGAGAGGTTCAGAGACGATGTAGTCAAAGTCACATAAGTTTGTGCATTATTTAGAATTTTCGAAAACGTTGATATTTGGACGAGTAACTAAGTGTATACAACTTAAATTTACAATTTCATTTTCGGACGCTCTCATAACGTATTCCTGCCCACCCCCCCCCCCCCCATTTCTTCTCTATCCACTGTGCAAAGCGAGGTATCAGCTGTCACCTGCACAGTGTTCCTACATCTATGATTTATTCTTAGTACAGTTTAAAGCACATAAAACCTTGTTATGGAACTCCCTGATTAAACAATTGAACAAAGGAACCCTGAGCGTAAAACATATAACCTTCCTTAACCGAACTGGAATAACCTTCCTTAACCGAACTGGAATGCTCTCAGATCCAGCAGTCCTCTTACACGGAGACTGGCTACGTGGTTATGAAAATGTTTCGGTTATTATTTGAAATATATAATTAAACATAATTTAGCTATTCAAACAAAAATCCCGTTTTCTTTTTTTTTTCGAATTTGTTTGACACGGTCTTTAATTTAGGCTCTCGTGATTCATGATGACATCACTGATGTTGAGTGTTCTCTGATCCGTTCATCGTCTCATGGATTATTATTCTTAATCTTAGCATCGAATACTCGACTATCATGATTTGGTTTCTCAATTTAGTCCAAGACTTGTTTCTGTTTGAATGGGAGCATATGTTTTCATTTAGGCTCATTGTATAATTGTATAATTGATCAGATATATGAATGAGATGATAACAATTCTAACCTGATTGGTTTTATAACTAAGAGGATAATAGTTGTAAAATGATCATATATAAAACCGAGATGAAATGATAGTAAACTAATCGGTAATCTTACAGAGATATAAGGATTGTAAACTGATCAGCTCTATTACTGGGATGATAATGATAGTAAACTGATAAGATCAAAATTAAGGAATGAACTAGATTGATTACTCAGCTAATATGAAGTTATCATCGAGAGCCAACATAAATTCAGTGAATAAAATGTTTTTGATTTCATTCCAGACCAAATAAAAAGAAATTGCAGTTAATCTACTATCAGTTTCTTTCATTTTATTCATCAGTTTGGAACTCGTCGGTTGTTAATCGCCGCCTGAATCTACAGACTGGTCTATGGCAGGTAAGATATTGCGCACCGTGCTTTCAGCTTTTGCTCATAATGCATTCTGGTCAGCTTATTTGAGCTAAACTACCCTCTGTATTACTTTACCAGTAAATACAAAATCAATACTGTGATAATATAATCGGTGAAATGCAGTAAATTGCTGGTAACAATATAATTAGATTGTGATGAACAGAAAAGAACTAAAAAACAACTGAGATTTCAAGACATCTTCTTGCTCCTGCTCCCAAACGTTGGTCAAATTTCTTTTATTATTTTTGCCTTTTCTATCTGAATGTCACCCCTTGTGTCCCTTATTACCCAACCATAAATTTGTTTTATCATTCAAGATATTCTCTCCAAGTATATATAAAGGCACAATACTGGCTTGCAGAAACGAGATGCACATGCAATTGTTTTATAAATCAGGGTTGTATTAATTTTTGCTAACATTGAAGGAAAAAGGATTCTTCATCAGAACATAGTGAATATTTCTGTATATTTATCTACTATATATCTACTGACAAGATAACATAAGGAAATTAATACAGACTGCTCGATTGTTGAAGGATAGGTTACTTACGTGGTGTCCATTTCACACTCAAAGAGGTGGAATATAATCCTCTTAGAAAGACTTATATAATTGGGATTACTTTTCGTTAGTTTCTCCTACCATGGCACTGTCAATCAACTTTCAAAAAAGGTCATTTTTTATTAATAAGATATTAGAATATTAGATAATTGGACACCATAACTATATCACGTTAAATATAACAACTTCAGGTCTTTAATGGCAAACAATTTTCTTCTTTCATCCCTGTTATCTATTCATCTAAATGTGATGTAATATCTTTTCAAAACAAAATTGTCTGAAATAAGATACACTTCGTACAAAACATTAATCACTGGCACTTCAGCTAAGTACTATAATACTGTATCCTAATACACTAATATAGAATACTCAAATAGATCAGTAAATTTAAAGTATATGGGACAAAATCACTCTAATTGTATTTTCTAAAACTCATTTCTAGACAGCCTTCACTGCATGTAAAGATATAGCAATGAATGAAAGATACCTAATTCTAGTAGTTTCAGTTTGTAAAGATGCAACGTTATATTTTGCGACATTCAGAGAAAAGCGGAATTCAGGTCGCCGTGTAAGAAAGAAGAGCAAATTGAGAGATTAAAACGGGAGGGGGGGGGGGGTGGTGGATATGCTAGCATTGTTTTCATGAATCTTATTCAAGCCCGTCCAATGATTAGTTCTATATTGAAAACCCGTACAACTTCCATATCAGTATTTAGTATTACAAATATTTTAAAGATACAAGTAAAATGTTAACTATTGGACATGTATGTTACGTAAAGGCCAATCATTTTGACATATACCGTCTTATAATTTTGAGGGGTTGTAAAAGTACATCAGTAAACTGTACGTGTTTTCTCCGAAGAAACCGTATAATGTTATGCTTCATTTTGAACCTGGTCTTATATTGGTCTTGTTAAGTTTGGTGTAAGTTCTGTGTAATTGTTCATCACAACACATAACAACAGTCGTAACAGTTCGTTTAACTGACCCTGTATCTTACTGTACCAGCTCCTTGGTTTTAACTGGTCATGTTTATATTTTTAGTTATTTATGTTGGTGTGAGACGTGGGTCTTCCATGCATCATTTTAACACTAACAGATATATTACTTTAAATTGATGGTCTTGATTCAAGTAATTACTACTAAATTAGATCTAACAAATTCTTTGGCATTCTGCGAATTGTTCAAATGCACAAGATGGTGATGGGGATATCTTGGAAGTTATTAATAGGAACAGATGTATGTGGAATTTGACTCTTAAAAACTTATTTTAAGTTGATTTCTATACTTTCGTAGTGTTTAACTCAAATAATGTTGAGAATTGAGTCAATGCGTAAACGTTTTGATAAAATTAAATAAAGCTGCATGCTACGTAATAGGTTATATGTTTTTTAATTGTACGGCCAAGTTTGCTACCAACAGCTGATTGTAGCAAAAACAACACAAAGTGCAGAAGCTAGAAATATCCATCATGGTATTTTCCTTTGGAATTAAATCTTGATAATAAAAACTGTGTTGCTTAGAAAGCTTCTGGGGATTTGAAGGATCACTTGCTTAAATTATGAGTTATCCATTTTAGTGTATACGTCGCTGGCATAAGTGTGTGGGTCCAAGTAGGCTTATGTATAATGAAAGGACGGGTCATGGTGTTTATTTGAAACCAATAAACTCTAATATATTCTTCTGAATGGTAATGCTTGCCATTGTTATGGTCATTTGTATATATGAAGGGAAGAGGAGCTATTTTAATTACTGACATTTCAAGGGTTCTGATCTAACACTCTTTTATGTTGTTATCTTGTACGGATACCATGTTAACCAAAACATATGCAATCACTTGATGAAATATGAAAATAAGACAAATATTCGTATTATTTCCCGCGTGTTTTGAACAGACACAAGTATACATACATGAGACGATTTTGAAGGAATCAGGATCCGGGTGGGGGCTTGGAGTGGAGTTGTTCCAACTACGGTATAGTCGGTAACTGATAATATGATTTAAATATTCATAAGTTGTCATCGGCTAATAGTTTATTTTATCTCGATAATTATCTTCAAGTGTTAAGGATAGTTTATTGCCACACCCGGACCTTCCAGCCTCATTCATTACTTATTGTTAGTATCTAGGATTGGGTTGGGTTGGATTGTGGTTTGGAATAAACTGTAGAAGAAAATCTTGCAATTTTTGTTAGTGGCTCCAGATTCGCTCTGTGGAGTAAATCATTATCGATGATTCGGCGGAGCTGTGATTAAATCACTTTCCACGCACATTTACACAACAAGATCATAATACCAGTCAGTGTGTGAGGGCAATTATCCTACTACTTCGTTCTGTTGTCTAGATACCATGGTAACCAAAGAACTGGACACGTATTTTGCGACGCTGTATACAGAACACAATGTAATTGAGAAAGATCACGCACATGAATCTATTTTTTGTCGTCGCGGATATATATGCTAAGCCTTTGTCGTATATTGCTTTCTGGATTTTGTTAAAAGCATCTTAGATTTACAGTAGACTCTCCTTTGGGTAAGCTGTATGATCCGTTTACAGCAATGGTTGGATGACAAGAATAACTTAACGGATGTAACATTTACATAGCTGTTAACAGTATCGACTTAATTGCCATCAAATAGCACTCAAAAGCTTTCATCAGTTTGATGAATTTATATAATTTGGATATATGCTTGAACTCATTGGAAACCTGGTTGTTTTTATAACCAGCATCGGAACTTAAATAACACATATCACATTTTTCATAACATATATACATACTAGCTTCACCTTCTTATACATGTAAGAATTGGGGCTGAAGTTGTTTCTATTCTAAAATCCTGCTGAGGCTAATACAAGCGGTCAGATTCATAGTTCCTACTATAATATTGCTATACCGTTGTTCAAATAACATACACTTAGAGTTTCCGTAAGAAATATATAACTCGAATCTATTACAAAAAGTCCGGCGCATATATTGTTCATTTCCTTTCCGTTATCCCTAGTATAAATATAAAATATTTATAAATAGGAGAACCAAAGACTAGGAAATATAAAAATATGTACATCAATATGAACATAAATATTAGAAAGTAAAGGGTTAAAATTTTGTTTAAAACTTATGTTACTAAAAATAATCTACAAAAAGGATTCAAGTCATTCTGTTTGAATAAACTTTACAGCAAAGCCAAAAAAAAAACTGACGGGCATTATTCCATTTTTTTGGGGCAAGATATGAGGATTGTGTACATTTCTGTTGGCTTTTACTAAGACCCCGGTCACACGTATAAAATTGCATCTTCCGACCATCGTTTCTTAACTATAGTCCGACCATATTAAACTAACTACGGTAGCGGTCACACGTAGCCTACTCACACTACTTTGTATTATATTCTTATTCGCGGACACAGTGTATCAGTGAGTTAATTATGCTTTTGCAAAGCTATCATGCGCAGTTGCGTTGGGTCGGTCAAGGGTCACGGTTTTGACGATGTTTCGCGGGGTTTTTAGATGTAAGTAGTAGATGATAGCCATGGAAGCTCAATTTGCAGTAGCGCTTCATTGGTTCTTAGATTTGTATAGGATTTGTATTGTAGGAGGCGTCACATAATGGCAGAAGCATTCCTGCAAAGACAAGAAGCCGCTGTTCGCCGACAGAGAGCGTGTAGACGCATATTCATTCGTAATACACAGCTAAATATTATGGATATGCAAGCCCAGCACGCACTACTCACGCGAATGCGTATGCGTCCGTTCGTATCCCTCTTTCGCCATCATCTCCACACACTTCCTAAACACCTCCTTATTCCTGACGGTGATGTCCACCATACTCTGTATCTACTCACCCCAAAATATATCAATTAGTGTTAGGACTTCTTGTTCCTCCCAGGCTTTACCGTGAGTAGTGGCCGCCATTGCAAGTTGTCTTAACGAATTGTTCGGAGTGTTGATTGTTGTGTTGTTTTGTGGTAGAAACCGTACGTTTGTATGTACAGTCAGGGGCGGCGATTTGTTTCAAATTTTGGGAGGGGGGACATTTGCTTGGGTGCAGGCGAATTACTATCAAAGCGGAGCGCCACCATTGGTTGGCGCGCAGCGTACAAGGAAATTTCTGGTTTTGATAGCCCCCCAGATCACCGGAAATGGCACTTCTCGAGCTTGAAAATTACCAACCAGATGTACACTTTTGCCTGAGAACCAAGTTTTTCCCAATAGTTTTTTTTTTTCATTCATAACCTTTTTCAAGATTGTCACCAGTCACACATCATGTTCGACCTCATCGCATCTCCTGTGGATCATTGCTTTTGTAGGTAATTTTACGTAACGCCCCCAATACCCGTCAGCCCCACTTTTCAAGGTTTTAAGCCCATGATTTGTTCAGAATTGGAAAATAAACTCACTTCAAAACCTACCCATAATGTTGCACAAAATTTCATCTATGGACAACCAATATATATATCGGTGTACCAATATTAAAACCTCTTATAACGGCTACTATAAAACTTCGATATCATAAAAACAAAAAATACAAACAAATATGCTCGAGGGGGCGGTCTCCGCCTTCGCCCCCCCCCACTTGGCTACGCCACTGCAGTTAGAAATCTTGTAGGAAACAGGCCAAATGGAATCTTAGTGTACCCATATCGATGTGAATCATATAGCCTATATGATTGTACGTACTTACACTCATACACAAGAGATGTACAGACATTATGATAATAATCATGAGTGACAACTTGCTATACGGTCACAGGTCACAGAAACGACCACGAAGAGTCATTTACCTCATGCAGCATGTGTTGGATGAAGTTTTAGCCACTGCCAAATATGATTTGGATAAATAATCTCACGAATTATTTTCTATAGCCACACAAAAAAACTATGCCACCAAATATTGGGGGGATATTAGATACTATATCCCCCCACCTAAAATATTTTGGGGGACATGTCCCCCCATCCCCCCCCCATGATCGCCGCCCATGTGTACAGTACATGTATTAGTGTACAGTATGCAGTGCAGTGCAGGTTGGTTTTGTTTACATCGTATGTATCTAGGCACGCGTCGCTATGTCAAGGGATTGAAATCGGGGATTTCCGGCCGAGGTCAGTGTTTACGCTAAAATTCGGAGTCGGACAACGCAATTGCGGTCACACGCATGGTTATTTCTGCTAAAGATGGTCGCACCATGGTTAATTCGGGGCTAGTGATGCTAATTACCACCTTTAGTGGACGATCGTCAGACCATAGTAGAGAGCGGTCACACGCAAACCGTACCATGGTCGTACCATCGTTATGTCTGATAAAAAGATAGGGGGGCGGGGTCTAAAATACCTTAAGTGCAGGATACAGTGGGTGTTCCATACAGTGGCGTAGCCAGGATTTTTTCAGTGGGGGGCGCTGGGGGGCTTGACCATTTCTTGGGAGGGCGTCTTGTTACTATCTAAGCGGAGCGCCACCATGAGTTGGCGCGCAGCGTACCGAATTTTTTAGCTAAAATGGCCTCCTAGATCGTTGGAAATGACACTTCCCAGGCAATGTAAGCTGCTCTAAAGTTTTCTCAACATCCTTAAAAAAATCACCCAACCAAATTTTTTTTTGGAAAATTCGGCCAATATGCTGAGAATTTTTCGGGCACCTACTGAAAGAAAAATCAGTTGCAATGTGTTTTTGAAAGGTTAAACTTATATTATCATTATTGTAACGACTTCCCCCGAAATTATAACTTAATGGAAGGGTAATAACACGGCAAATGATTGTTTGTAATTGGCATGCGATGTAATAACCGATGCATGCCTTTATGATATGTACATTAACATGTTGAATGCGCGCGAAGCGCGCAAACAATTTTGGTTATATTTTTCGGGCAAGTCGTTACAGCACCACCCCCCCCTCTCCCCAATCAAATTGGGCTCCTACGCCTATGTATAGACTGATTGGCCGGTAGTTCTCAGCGATATTATTGTCTCCTTTCTTGAAAATGTGTTTTTTGAGCAGTTTTAAGAGCATCAGGGTTCGTCCCAGAAGTGAAAACCCGATTGAAAATGTAATAGAGTATCGAGGCAATGACGCGAGCATTGATGTGAGAAACCTGTATGATGTCAGCATTTTTTACCTTTTAACATCTTCTTTGGCATTCCAGTACCTAGAAACCTCATCATGGAGATTCGAGACCATTCAGACCAAT
>JAIPMN010011294.1:5048-21589 GCA_020650975.1 Apostichopus californicus
CCCCAACGGGTAGCCTGCCCCCTCCACAAACAAACAGAAATCAAAATTTGGCCAAAGGTTGAAATATTCTGGCAGACCCGGGACAAAAAAAGAAATTCAATTTAAAATTTAAAAAAAATATTGCGAAGTATTTAGTACACTTTTGTTTGCCAGAAACGTCTTCGATTTCCCCCCGAATTGTTCCCGATTCTTGCCCAAATTGTGCCCGATTCTTGCCCGAATCGATATCGAGTTTTGCCCGAATGTTTCCCGATTATGTAAAGGCCCTCCAGAGTGTCCATGTTGTATTACAGCTAGCTAGTCTCCTTTGTAGGGTGACTAGTCCCCCCCCCCCCCTCATCTCCCTATTTTTGTCTGCAGTCAGTTGTAAAGGGACAGTATTGTAATCAACTTGGAGGCTCAAATATAAAAAGAAGAAAAGAACCAAGGAACATAAGGCAGATTTTAACAAAAATCTCTGAGTGTTGCAATGACAATTATTGTAGCTGTACAGTTAGCGCCTCCTATTAGAGGCCTGTAACAATACCATTTCTTGACGTGTTATGCTGTGAAATTAAATCTCTGTTCAGTCAGGAGAAAAGAGCACATGAGCTTTGCGCCCTAATTCCCGAGGTAATTGTGAAACAGAGAAACGCCGAAGTGGAGGCGCTGGTCGACCCTTTCAAAGTGAGCTACAGAGGTTAACGGATTTCTAGAAACGACAGTTGGCTATAACCACAACGAGGGTAACAATCCTTTTGGCTTCCCACGCAGACACCACTTTCTTTCACAATGTACGAGAACTACCGAAGATTCTGTCTGTGTTGCCACTAGGGAGCGTAGAGGCAGAGAGATCGTTTGCGTGTTTGAGTCGCAATTTACAACTGGCTCCAGAATACGATGTGAACAGAGAAGCTGGCTAATTTAACAGTAATCTACATGAACGCACAGATGGCCAAATTTACAAAGACAGACATTTGCAAACGATACATGGAACTACGCCCTCGCCAAAAGATGGGGTCATTATGAATTGTTTGATGACAAATTTACCTAGGCCTATTTCAAGAATATACCAAATGTTCCGGGGATTAAGAATCGCTTCATCTCATAAAAGGTCCAGAAACAAGGAAATTGTATCGGATATTGTTATGTTTAAATATTATTATTGTTGTTAACCTTTTTGCTTCTGACAACAATCGATACCGAGAGACGACAGTACTAATGTTAGCCTTATATAAGTTCGCAATGAAATGTCTGTTCTTTGTCTTTGCGTCAACTCATTCTTATTTAGTAACAGCTTATAGCTTACAGCTTACAGTGATGCAAGTCTAAGTCGTACACAGAATACGTTTAAAGCATATGAAGTCATAGTCATAGCCTACCGCATTAACGTAACGGTAGAAACACACATGCTCGAACTGTCATGACTGACATGAACAGCTGTTACTGAGAAGAAAATCATCATTTGAAGTTCAATGCAATTTAAATAATGCAGAAAATTAAGTTTAACAAATTCAGAAACACAACTGGTAGGATTACTCGAAAGAAAAATGTAAAGGAAGGAGCTTACACGAGAAAATTAACTTGAAACTTAGCCGACGACTGTAAGCATATTCCAGTGACGAAGAGTGGCTATCCCCATGATTTCGGCGAGCAACGTAGCAACTAGCAGCACCGAATTTCAATTGAGCATATCCAGTGAAGCCGAACCTGTTATTGTTCTTTTTGATCAATGGCAATCGAGCATGAACAAGTTTAACAGAATATACTACCGAAACGAGAAGAAGGACGAATAAATACGACAAGTTGGTATGTAGAAAATAGACTTTGGAACATTTCAAACTAGTTAGCATATTCGAGACAGAGAATTAAATTAGCATGAGCTCATATATTTAATCTAATGACGTGTAACCGCAGAAGGCGTTGGTGAAAGCTAGCATGATCGTTAGTTACTGCAGTATAGTTTTGTTATTCTCATTGTGTATAACTTACTAGGCAGTAGATTGCAAATAGCCTATATTAGAAAATTAGTCAATATCTATGGAATATTATGTCAGCCAAAATGCTTGCAGTACAAAATGTGTGATAGATTTGGCAAAGCATGACACATTCAGCAAGCAATCATAGTAAACATATTTGAAACCTTATTCCACTGGTAATAGTAATAGCCAAGCTGTGAAGGTATTAAATTGCCGGTGAGCCTAGTCTAGTTTATAACATAATTATATTGTCGACGATAAATGTTAACAACACGCGTGTTGAATTTAAAGACCATGATTTCCAGCCTTCCAAACGAAGAATACGTCTTATTGAATGTAATTACTTCGGATTTTATTTCGTTGCCGTGACCAGTGGTGAAATTTTTAACCTGGTTGTCTAATTTGGGCAAAGTCAGTCCCTAACCAGGTTTCCGCGATGGCCAAAATGTCAATATGATTCTCTGAAACAACATCATATATTTCAAGAGGCTTGTTCTTAACGCAACGCGCATTGAGTAAGGCAAACTTGAACATCCGCACTTGGTGATAACAACGGTGATAAAGTAAGTGAAGTATTTGATTCATCTTCGTTGATGTATTTTACGTTTTGCTACAGTTCTGCGAAAGTTGGGGTGGGGGGGGGGGTGGATGATGGGTGCGCATTGGTCAAGGATAATATGAGTTTATTTTGTCCCACCAGTCAAATGCGTAAATTGGAAGGATTCCAAGCAAAATCTCACCCAGATAGTAATGGGGAGTCATTGTTTATTTAGATCAGCCCCGGTGTCGTCTGCCACTCGACATAAACTAAATGAATGTTTAGATGAGCTACAAAATCAGGGTATTATCGAGCCGGCAGCACATTCTGATCATGCCCGCATAGTAGTGGGAGTAAGCAAACCATGTGGTAACATCGGACTTTGCGGTAATTACAAGATAACTGCCAACAAAGTACTGAAGTTTGAGTAATATCCTATACTGACTTTGGAGGATCTAATACAGGGTCCTCAAGGGGGTCACTAATACTTAAAACTGGATATGTCTCACGCCTATGATCATATAGAACAAGATGACTCAGGAAGGAACTATACTACGATTTAACACTCATTAGGGTTTATTTAAATATACCCCTTTGCCCCTTGGAATTGCTTCCGTGCCCACCTTACTTCAAAGAACAATGGAATCGCTCATTGGAGATATTCCAATGTGTCGCCCCTACCAAGATGACATTATAGTGAGTGAAAAAGATAGAAATGATCATTTAGACAACCTAAACAAAATCTAGAAAAATTGAAAGAAAATGGTCGAATGTTACACAAGGTTAAACTTGGTCTGTGATTTTGATGGAAGGCGAGGCAGCTGAGATCAATTCTCAGACTATATAGTAAAGACCCAATTCTGGCAAGCATAAGTATGTATGTATTGAGGGTATGGCAAGATGACAAAAATACGGGACAAGAGTTTGCTCCATTCTTACAAAAGCGAGAAGAACTCAGTGTGGATGATGATATGTTGTGGGTCATCGTGTGTTAATACCTAATAGGGTCCTTCCGTCAATCACGGATGGTTGTTGCTGGACCCTCTCCAAAAATTACCACCCTCGTTGCATGCTTAGAGCACCATGAAATAGTCATATTCTGAAAATGTCAGATGCATTGCTACAAAATTGGCTATTTTGTAAAAGTTTGAAATTCCGCAATTTGTCTTCCCCCTGCCATTTTGGCATTTTCTTGATTTCTGATTTCTCAGCTATTAAATATCCTACTACCTTCCTATTACAGAACCCCATACATTGGATCCCATAGCAATGAAGAATTAACGAAATATAGTCTATTAAACATTGTCGCACTACAACTTACTCGAAATGGAATGACCCAATAGCCAAGCATTGCACACAAGGTTTATTATGATTGCGTGCCCAGCAGCCTGTAAAGTAAATTCTGTGTGATTTAATGCCGGAAATGCCCGTAAGAATTGGATCTAGTCTGAAGATAATTCTAAACACTGTCGCTTGCATTCTTAGGCAAAATTAACATCTAAGTTAAGAAAATATCAACATATAGGATGAAAGGTGTTTTGGTTCTCTTTTGTTGGCATCCAGAAAGCATTTTCCTTATGCTATTCTGTAGTTTCTGCAGAATGACATAGGCCTACTAGCCTGTTCAAGTACAGTTAATATTGCGTCTAATACAATAATTGCAGTTACGACCAATACACGACCAATACATATAATCAAACATTTCCAAATAAACGATTATTGAACATCACTTCGTTTAGTTAATGTCTTCTTTGTTCTCCAAATTGATATTTCAAAATCATACTTTTTCGCTTATCATATTTTTGTAATCTACATTAGACTTTCATGCAATACCTCAAGTTTATACGTGTGTGGATAAGTATATGTGTATTTCATATTTAGTATTATGATGGGTACATTTACGGCAGTGCCGCTTATCTTAACTGGAAATTAGTCACCACTTTGTGACTTACCCTTCGTTTTTCCTTTTCTTTTCCTTTTGTACTTAATGGATGGTCAGCACTACACAATACATTTCAGTAGCCTACTTACTCAATATAAACTTTAAACAGTACGAATAACGAATTCCAGTAAAGATATTTGATAATATGTTTTTTACAAACTTGCTGAAAATGATGCTCTTCTCTTCTGGGTTGAGCAGCATCATACAATTTCATTCTATGAATTGATTTAATCTATTCAGCATGTTACGCATTCGTTCTCAGTGACACGCTGATGTACATTTTATTTGGCAGCATGTTATGAATGTGGTTTATTGATATGTTACACAGGTAGTTATCGTTTAGTAATACCCAATTAACAAAGATGAAGAACTGATAAATTAAGTTAAATTTTTGAGCAGCATACTTCATGGTTCTATATATTTAAAGACAACTCGCAGACATATTGCACAAACATAAACCAATTTATAATTTATTTGTTTTTACCTTAAGTTTGTTCTTTGTAAGGGCAATGAGCGGCACATAAAATTCAGTTCAGTTTATCCAGAATTTTTCTAATTAGCACTGTATGGTAAACTCAAATATTAATGGTTTATTATCTGTTGACGTGTCTTTGTAAAGTGGATGCATCTTGGATAAAATAGTCTAAAATCAATTATTAATGATGTTAAATATGCAATATTGATAATTTCACTCAACAGAGCACACTACACAGTTTCATTAAAATTCATAATGAGTCAGATTTTGGTTACGTATTGATGAAACATGCCATGCAATCACTTACTAACAGTCCGTCGATATTTTGGCCTATTCATGAAACTTTTCGACAAAAAGGTCCAAATTTCAAATGATATTGATAGTTATAGCATTTACAAAAATAAACCTATTGTAGGGATCATACGTCATACCATTGAAGAGTTCTATCCCCGCACCTTAAAGAGTTTCTTAAGCTTCCACTGATCATAATTAATAAAAAAAACTTACCCCTTTGACGCTAAATCAGGAACCGCGGTAACATCGTTCTTCTCTCAGCCTAAAAGAATCACTGTCAGCAATATTGGTGAAATAAATCATAAAAGCATGGAACCACTGGTTTTATATGTCCCGTGATATCGTTTTCCTGACCTTGAAAGTGGTAAATCTCCTTTTTTGGTTTTCTGTAAAAGCTTGAATATTCATGAATATGGTAATATCACAATTCCTTTCCTTATTTGACCGAATCTATTACACTGAACAAACGTGACAGTGAGTTATGTAAAAGCTTATAGGTTCAATTGAAGTACGCCTGATACTATTCAGAACGTTTTCTCTGTCTCCATGGAACGTAACATTTGTAGCAAAGGTAAGATCATTGCGTAGCATCTTAAGATTCTATACTACTTACAGATTATTGTGAAGTTTTACCACCATTGAATGTCTTAAACTTTTATTTTCTACTTCTCAGTTAACATTTTCATATCCAGCTCTTGAACTACCCGCAACTCACCTGTTCAAAATGTACTACGTATAATGTTTGTGCATGTCGATTTTGTTGAAAAAAAACTTCTTTCTTTCCTCGTCTCCTGACTTTAGATATTCTACAGATATTCTACTTTGCAAAGTTTATTAATTGTCACCAATAATGAAATTATTTACAATACTAGTCTTGGAATTACTACGATACAAAATATCAATATAGATCAACACCTGGTCGCATTTCACTGTTTTTTATATTAAAGCACATATATAGGATCCGGTATTTATTAGTTTAATAAGTATTTTTGCACTTCAGAATGAAAGCATTGCTATCAAATATAATCTACTGATTTCATAATTGTTTATTAGAGATGTCAATGTGGATGACGGTTTTTTTTATTTCCACACAGTTGGTATCCGTATCACGTTAACTTGTCCTTTAGCTACGCTAAACCTCCAAATACGAGATGAAGACAAATTGCATCGAATCTCTTCTTCAGAAGTTCTTCCATTCTTATTCTGGAATTCTGTGTCGCTTTCCAATCTGCATCGCTACTTTCTCTGTGATCGTAACCTTGACACTCAGCTCAGGATTCATCTTCTTCTCGTATGAATCTAGTGTAGAACAATTGTACACACCCCAAGAAAGTCGTGCAAGAGTTGATCAGCAAAAAGTATTAAAAGTCTTTTCAACAGATTTTGATCAATTTATACCAAATCGTGTACATGAATCTGATCAAAGACAAGTTTCTACAATTTTGTATCCAATAAATAGTGGAAATATTCTACGACTTGACCGACTTAAGAATATAATGGACTTCAGCTCAGAGGTATTTTCCATGAAAATTCAATACAATCAAAGCAATTACACATTTGGAGCTATATGTGCCCGCTGGAAACGTAGATGTGTTTCCAATCCTTTACTTGAATATGTCAATACCACTTTAGACTTTAGTGGATCAGGCTCAAACGGGAAAGATGATTTCAGCCTTCCCTACCCCTACATTACTGATAATCATGGAACAGTTTACAATATTGAACCGTATCTTGCTGGTGCAGTTGAGATAAATGGCACTACCAGCCACGCTGATTATTTATTTGTTACTTTCTACCTTCGAGGAGGCGATCATGATGAATTGTCAAAACTTTGGGAAGATCAATTTGTTCACAAGTTTTCAGCGTATGAATCTTCTTCTATCGAAGTTTTTATATTCCCATCTAATGGTCTTGATAAAATTCAAACGGATTTGACAAAAAGTATAATCCCATACTTCTCAGTTACCTATACTCTACTTATAACCTTTGCGATTACATCCAGCATTATGTTTCGAGACAATGTACAGAGCAAACCTTGGCTTGCTTCAATGGGTGTACTTTCGGCGTCTATGGCAGTTGTATCCACTATCGGGTTGTTGTCGTATTTCGGAGTGCCTTTCAATCAAGTTGCCACGTCTGTGCCATTTCTTGTTCTTGGTTAGTATAACATCATCTACTCGTTTTTCTTATGATCATTGGTTAGTCTATACAACTTACATTGTTATATGTGATGAAATCAACTTTCGGTGTGATGTTAGACTGCAACATCGTTTTTGTCAAAAAGGTTTTTGTCATAATTGTGACATTTGAAGAAGTTCTATTTGAAGCTTTTCGCAGAGAACCCAGTGAAAATAAGGAAATAATTTTCCCACAACATATGTTACATTATAAAACGTCCGAGCTGTGTAATTGAGCAATGAAGGCTCGGGATAGCATATATAATTAATATGTGAAGTTGCTTAATCACATAAAATGTTATCATCTTAGAAACTGTTTCGTTTAGGTAAAATGTGTTGTTAAGAAAGTTAAATACATATTTCTTTAAACACGTTAAGGACCTGTCAACTCCCAAACTATGAATTAAGTTTAAGCATTTCTGTAAAATATTTGCCTACTTACGTTGATACTTACCGTGTTTGGCGAAAGGCATATGTATACGGTTGCTTTCGAAAGATGAAAACAGTTAGAGACTTAAAACAAAGAAGAAAAAACAGGAGAGACCAGAGAACAGCTTGAACTTAGCCGGGCGGGACCAGAAGCGTACTATACAGACCATGTGTATTGGCGGACATTTAAATAATACCAGCCAACAAAGTGATAGTTTTGCACTTTAGTCTCCAAATCAAGTCATTTTCACATTACAAACTAGATATCATTCACGTTCATGGGCGGCGATCCTGGGAGGGGGGGGGGGGATGTAATACACCATATCTCCCCACCAAATGCCAGGGATAAGAATATTTTCATGCCTACATTTATGCATCATCGTGAATGTACGGCTCTTTTTTAGCTTCATTTCTCGCCTACCATAAACGCAGTGCGATCTTTTCAAATAAAGCGTCTTTATAAAGCAAGAATAGTTGACTGTAGGCTTCATTGGCCCTATAACAACAAAAGGTATTATTGCGCCCACGGTATTGATATAGTACATATATGCACTCTCATAGTATTCATATAGGCCCTATAGTAGTTTTCATAGAGAAAGGAGTGGAGGGAAGTTTTGGTATCAGATGTTGATACCGAAGTTTGAACCAGGGACCTCCAATTGTCACCGCAGGCGAGCACTCTACCATCTTACTGCCTGGCCAAGTTAGCCAACATTTGCTAGGTCGTCGCGTTATTCCCTAAGTTCAACTCATCAGGTTTTTCCTATCTAAAAAGCAAACGGAATGTAACTATGTGTAATTGTGTATTGCATGTGTATAGGCCTATAATAGCCTGCATGAGGCTATTTTCCTTATCGAATAATATAAAAGAGCTCTCGAACATTCTAACGTAGCGCCTGAAACAAGATTGACAGGGGCAATTTTCCCAAAATAACACCCGAAATTAAAAAAAAAGTATTTTTGATCCTGATTATGAGATATTTCGGACATGATATCCCTATTTTAAAGTTGGGTATATGCCGCTTGGACACCTCGGGAAGTGCCGTTTCCGGCCATCTAGAGGGTTTGCAAATCCCAAAATTTTCTTGTACGCTTCGCGC
This sequence comes from Apostichopus californicus, assembly GCA_020650975.1. Lineage (NCBI taxonomy): Eukaryota > Metazoa > Echinodermata > Holothuroidea > Aspidochirotida > Stichopodidae > Apostichopus > Apostichopus californicus. The sequence goes on from JAIPMN010011294.1 coordinate 13,962, forward strand.
CAACCTATCGTGGCGCTACGCTTAGATAGTCAACAAGGTCATATCCCCCCCCCCACTCGGAAGTACGGATCGCCGCCCATGTTCACGTTGATATATGCACTATATGTTTACATTGCGAAACCAGTATTATATAGAAGTTATTGTCCAATAAAATTGACTGAGAGTTGAATTTATGGTGCTGTGTCGCTTAATGAGGCACATGAAGGAAGCGAGGGAGTAAAGAGAGGTTAAGACGGAGAGGTTTGTTGAAGAACATTGAATTACTGTACATAAAGCTTTCTAAATTTTACTGTAAATGTTATTGCATTTTCCCTCATGACAGAATTCGAATCTTTGAAAGATTGATCTGTTACAAGGTCTCCTGCCTACATACAGAATATATAATAATTTAACAGGTTTAACACTACGTCTTCAAAACAGTGAATGAACATAGCTTAAACTATGATCATGCGGGTTTCTTTATACTTCAAAAATTGATGTATTGTTTTTAAAACTTCATACTTGCCATTTCTTACAGGAATCGGTTTGGATGATGCGTTTATCCTCATATCTGCCTGGAGAGCAACCGACCATTTGCGCTCAGTCAAACAGAGAACTGAAGAAACTTTGAAAGATGCTGGTGTTTCAATCACGATTACTAGTCTAACTGATTTTTTAGCTTTTGCGGTCGGATCAATTAGTCCCTTGCCAGCCATTAAGACATTTTGTTACTTTGCAGGAGTCGCTGTTTTTCTTGACTTCTTCTTCCAGCTAACATTTTTTGGGTCTTTTTTGGTCATATTTGGTCGTCGTGAGCGCACGAACCGGCATTACATGACCTGTCTTAAAGTCAGGCCTAGAAATGATCCACAAAACGATATTGTTTACAACATTTGTTGCTCTGGTGGAAAATCAAGTAATTCAACTGAACAACACATTGAGCATTTAGGAACAATATTCTTCAGGCGATATTTCTCCAGATTGTTTTCTAGCGTGACTGTAATTGTTTGCATCCTAATATTTTACCTGTGTTACATTGGCATCTCCTTATATGGATTTATTAACATCAGGGAAGGTCTTCAGTTAAAGAATCTTGCGACACAGGGTTCACAAGAATATAAATTTCTTGATCTAAGATCAGCACAATTTGACAATATCGGTCCGCCGTTTGCGGTAGTGATAACGCAGGAAATGCCTTACTGGGAACATAGCATCGAACAGTATCTAGGAGGGGCAATTAAACGGTTCGAATTGAGTGAATTTGTTAAATCCCAAAACTATACACAGTGTTGGTTTATTACATATTATAATTTCCTCATTATAAATAATTCATCTTTGAAAGGTAAAGAACCATTTTTAAATCATTTAAGGGAAACATTTCTCAGCATTCCACAATATTCACATTTTGCTTCCGACATTAATTTTTCTAATGATACCATTGTGAGTTCTCGATGCATATTTGTAACTAAAAATGTGAATAATGCAAAGAAACAAGGTGACATGATGCTAGCGTTGAGAGAAATTGCTGATTCACTGACAAATGACAGTCAGGAGTTCATTGTTTTTGCCTCTGAATTCATATTTTATGAACAATATGTCATCATTATGCCGCAAACATTACAAACAGTTGGTATTGCTGTTGCTGTTATGTTTTTCGTATCACTGCTCCTGATACCAAATCCGCTTGTTTGTATCTTGGTCTCACTTTCGGTAGCATCCATTCTCCTAGGAGTAATTGGTCTCATGACTCTCTGGAATGTTTACTTAGAATCAATTTCTCTTATTAATCTTGTCTTATGCATTGGATTTAGCGTTGATTTTACTGCTCATGTTGCATATACTTTTGTGACGTCTGATTCTAACTTTACCCCCATTGATCGCTTATCTTTAACCATTGGTGTCCTGGGATACCCCCTTCTACAAAGTGCAATATCCACTGTACTAGGTGTGATGATTTTGCTATTATTCCCAAGTTACGTCTTTCAAACGTTTGCTAAAATAATTATTCTTGTCATGATAATTGGTTTATTGCACGGCCTTCTCGTCGTTCCAGTAGTAATGATTCTTATTTTAAGGACAATTTCAAAGAAAGGACCAGTTGGACAAATCCACCGATCTGAGGAAGAGCTCTCTTCCAAAACTGCCCCTTTTGATGCTATGACATACTGTACAAATTCCGTTACCACGCTAGATGAGGTAAGGGGCAGAAATGACGCAGGAAGAGTTATTCCTCATGCTAAGTTAAGACATTCACTTCAAATGTTATCTTAACTGACCTCTTCACTTTGTCGTATTTGTGAAAGGTTCTCCTGTTGGATAGTTGCTCACTCTAGCACACCTGCTGAAATTTTCAGGGGAAAAACACATCTTCGTAGCACTTTGTAATACGAAAATGGTTTTTTCTTAAATTTGGTTATTTTGAAAATGTATCTGGCAACAGCAATTCGAATGATTTAATCAAGGTTAAAAGGTAGAAAATGTCTTTGATTTACTTTACAATATTTCAATTATTAATCCAAAGAGGAAAATAATATTACAAAGGAGTTTTTAGTGTGTGAAATTCTTACTATATAGAAAATTGACACCTAGACAATCATCCAAATGTATCAGGTTTTGAAGATTTGAAGAACATCTCTAGGAAGGACACCACATACCACCTGCTTCGATCCACTTCTTTGCGTGAGGGAAGGTCTAGCCTGTCAAAAAAGGGCTCAATTACGATACATTATATTTCGTGTGAGTTACAGGATATTGAGAACTCTTTTTCTAGTAACAATGTGGAACTTATTAACATTAATACTAGTTCTGCCTATTCTATATACCTTACTATAAAATGTACATTCTTTATTTGTGTAAGAAAGGAGAATTTAGGGAATATGTCGTTTTGAAATTTAAATTTGAGCTGTTATAGTCATTCACGATTTGCTTTACTATGTCCGTATACATGTAAGTTGCTACTGCGATCTTTAGTAACTTTCTATGTCAGTGAACACACTTCAGCAGTGGTTATGTTTTTGGGGTATTTAATAATAATAATAATTATAATTATATAGATATGAATGGATATGAAAAATTGCAAAGAACCATAAATAACTTGTTTCATATATTATATATACCTATACAAGAATATCTGGCTGTAGCAGTGTGTATAGCAGTGGGTCGACCGTAAAACAAATTAAACTGTGGACTCTCTCATTGTATCAACGCAGCCTCATTTTTTGGTTTCGATGATCTTCATGCAGGCGGAGAGTATGTGTGCCTGTGTGTGTGCGCGTGAAAGAAGGGAAGCTTGGACCAATCTAATATTTGGTGTATATGAGTACCACATTGAGTAGATGTGCCCTATCTTTTTTGGTGCCCGTGAAGGTCACCAAAGGTCAGTTAGAGGCCAAAACCCAAAATATTAAAACAAGCAATAACTCCTATTGACAGGGTCCGACATGGTTGATATTTTGGGAGTAGTTGTGAATGGGGTAAGGGATCGTTTCCAAATGTAACGGTCATGTGATCCAAGGTCAACAAAGGTCAACCAGGGGTCAAAAACTAGTATTTTTCGCAATAACTTGAGAACAAAATGTCCGTCAAGGTTGGGAGTTACACTGTTGTAATCCAGTAGTGGACCCGCATCTAGGTGACCTTTGACCTCAGGTTGTTCTCCGGGGACCTGTATTAGTTTTTTGGTTATTTGAATTTTCGTGGCCATAATCGGATGCCAAAGGTACTTTCCGTTCAAAATTGTCCATGGGTTGACTCCTGTGCGACCCTTCGTGTGCGAAGTTATCAGAGGTCAATTTTTTGTTTTGTTAATAAGTACAGTTAGGATGGTCGAACAGACATGTCATGTTGCTTTTTGGAATCAGCGTGTCAAACTACATCTGACCGCGAGGTCAAAAGGTCAAAGGTCAAATCTTGAAAAATATGCTCATTTTAGGAGATACGGGGCCAAACCAAAAAAAGTTTGTCAATATTTTGATATATGATAGAGCTCTGTGTGCTATATAGAAGAAACCAATTCCCGCTTCAATCGGACACCAGGTTCTCAAGGTATGAGGGGCCAAAGGTTGGTTTTGATACCTTTTTAGCAATAACATTGTGTGTGTACATTGGAGCAAATAACAACTTTAGGACAGAGTGCACATCATCAAGGGAAACATTTTTGATAAAAATCATTAGGTCATCCAAGGTCATTCAAGGTTGCTTATGTGCAAAAAACTGCCAAATTATGCTAAGTTTGCAACAACTTCTAGTCACGAAGTCTGACATGGCTGATAGAGTGGGACAAGTTGTGAATGAAGTCGGGGCACGTTTTCAAAAATAATCGTGATGTAATCCAAGGTCACCAAAGGTCAATTATGAGTCAAAATGTGTTTTTTTTCTCAATAACAGGGTCGCAAAGTATAATATATATAATTCGCAAAGTATAGAACAGATTAAAGAGTTTTGAGACATGTTTGCTGTTGTTACTGCTAGGAATTTTGGAAGAGAGATGCTCTTACAACCTCAGATTATCATTGCGTAAAAGATCGCTTTGATTTAGGCAGTGAAATGGAGTAATAGCGATATTTTTCGCGCATCAATCTGCAGCTAAAAGACAGATAATTAATTGAGTACAAGACCCCTATTGTTTTTGATGGAGGTGTGTATAGCCACGTACAGTAGACTGACCTGTGTTATCATGCCATAGTGTTGTTGTAACAGCCAGTTCTGGTTATACTAACAAGCAGAAGTCTAGTGCATTGAAGTCATCGAAACCTCAATGCATTTTGCATTCTGGTTCATACTTTGCGGTCACAGAGATAGCTGAAACGCCTCTACAATACCACAATACAGAACATTGACTGATTATCCATGAGGTGCACCTCTAAGTTCAAATGGTAGACCGAGTGTTAACTGCATGGTGTTGTTAATCAATGATGCGTTCCAGACAGACCCGCCTTAATTGCCACAAAGCTAATACCGAGGTTTCATCCAAGTTGTTTATGTATGCAAATTTACTCCTAAATTTGTTTACAAAACAATGCCATTTACCCTACCCGTACCGCACCGGAAAAATTCCACAAAAGAGGTTTGCTCCTGGTAGCGGCTTGCGTTTGTAATGTTATGATTGATCAAAATCTGGTTTTGTGTACAAACATTTACTGGATGTATTGAATTACAATGAAATAGCAATGAATAATCAATATACCGAGATTTTTTGTAGTGTTATGATCAATTTTGTTCTCTTCGGTCGGATGGTCCGGAGGACGAGGAAGATGGGCGAGCGGAAGCGACAAAGGGAATGCTAGGGAAGGACGTAGGATAGGATAGGAAAGCGAAGGGGCGATGGTGAGGGAAAGCGAGGGAGAGAATGAATGTGACACACTACCCTGTAACCTATAGCCAGGATGCATACTTCAAAGAAGTCCAGTAAAAAGCATTGAGAATTGACAATTGGCAGCTGATAACCGAGATGGACACTTTTTCTTGTATTCAGCATACATATTGATCTCTACCAATGACAACAGGCTTCTTCTCAGGCCTCAGAGAAAGGGGTTAGATGGAAGCCTTCATAAGCATGCGAACACGCCACGTATACTAGTTCAATGTTCCACTTGTACAATTTGGTCGAACGGGAATTCTGTATCACAAGTTAATGTGCTTAAAACAATAAGCTTGACTTGCGAATAAAGTCCAAATAAGTAAATAAGTAAATAACAAACATAAGCTTATTCTTATTGCAATGAAGTATTCGAACCGATCAGTGTGCATAAGCGGCCACATCTTTTGCGAAAGTCTTAACTGACACCAGCTCCCCCACAAAAATTGTACCGTGCTATTGAAGGGATGTTACAAAACGTGCCATGGATTTTCTTCTATTTCACCGTTTTAGCTTTTTATCATGAACGGGAAGTGTGTACGAATAAACTTTCCCTCGAAAAGCTGGTGGTCTATGTATACTTTCCTTCTTTGATAGGGTTTTATCTCAGAGCAATACCAAACTTTTGCAAGTTAATAAGCTTAGCATATATGTGTGAATGTAAAGACTGCTATATGTGGACTTATTGTGGACAAAAGACTCTTTTCCCTATATTGAGGGATTCAAGAATATAATTTTTGTAATTTTCACATTAAAAATTATCGTATAAAATACTTGGGATAGTGGTTAAAAGACATTGCCATGGTCAGGGTGAATTCGGACAGCTTTAAACTCTATTTACGCGCAATGGTGAAAAGTCATTTCTTAATGACGGATACACACCAAACTAGAAGAATATGCTATAAAAAGAAGCATATTCCACTCCTTCATTAGGTTACCGCACAGTACAAATGACCACCCACTGTATCAACAAATTTCCATGAATCTTCAGAGCCGATATGAAGTACCGTTTGTCTTCTCATATAGATAAGAGATGTTTAGAGTGTATATGATATCTATATGACGGTGTCGTAAGCGAGTACCGTATTGGTACACATTCAATAAAAAAAATCCTTATTGCCATATTATATTATTACATTGCCATATTATATTACTGCCAATTCCTTCAATAGGTTACCGCACAGTACACAGTACAATAACCACCCACTGTATCAACAAATTTCCATCAATCTTCAGAGTCGATATGAAGTACCGTTTGTCTTCTCATATTGATAAGAGATGTTTACAGTGTATATGATATATATATATATGACGGTGTCGTAAGCAAGTGCCGTATTGGTCCATATTCAATAAAAAGATTCCTAATTGCAATATTATTTACTCGTTACTTGACCAGTATGTTTTAGCGATAAACCACCCTCCACCCCTACAGCAAACAATATTTAAGATAGGACCGTTCTAATTTATGGTCTGGAATATCTGGAGATGGCTTTAGAACACAATGTACGTATTATAAAATGACCATAAAGATAGAGGCTTATCAACTAAATCAAGATGGCTTTAGAACACCAAGATGGCTTTAGAAGATGGCTTTAGATCACAATGTACGTATTATAAAATGACCATAAAGATAGAGGCTTATCAACTATCAAGCGTAGTCACGTAAGCAAGTCATAGGCAGGGACGTAGCTAAGGCCTGATGATTGGGGGAGGGGGGTGTAGTGGCTGAAATTCCAACTGGATGGGTTTTGGAGCCAGGAAGTTCCGACTGCTGCCTTGTACCCCCCCCCCCCGCACTAATAGTCAACGATACGGTCAGTGTCAGTCAGACACCCCATCTTTTGCGACTGCACTTTTGTTCCGAACTTTTTTCGATACATTTGCACCTTATGGGGCAAAGTTTTTGCTTATGTTGATGGCATTTTTCCGTAGATTAGCATTGAGTGTTTCATTTGTGTACCATAGAGACAATGTATATCCCAACGACGTAGCCAGGAATTTGAAAGGGGGAGCTCTTTTTGCGATTGATATGGGGGAGGGGTCTAATGGGAGGGGGTGTCCCCCTCCCCTTTGAGATATTTTTGAACAATTGAAGGTCCTTAGATGCGATCTGGTGCAATTTGTTGCCAGTTTCATCATTATCATATGATATCATATTATCAGCAGATTTTGTTTCCTGTTTGAATTTTTTTACATGTTCTTTTACATAAAATATCAGAAAGACAAACGTAGTGCTCTTTTACAATTTTTCCAGAAGGATGATTCTTGTTTATTGTCCAATGTCTGGACTTTA
>JAIPMN010011295.1:0-27946 GCA_020650975.1 Apostichopus californicus
ATGCAAGTGATGCACGAGGGCGGAGCCCGAGTGCATCCAGCGATAGCATTAACACCCGGAGTGCATTAATCATGTGAGTAACGCACGCTAGACCGTTGATTAACCCCTTATTATCTAACACAACCCAATGTAAGATATAGCTTTACAAACTTGTACAATATGTAGACTTTGCTAACTGTTACCTAATTATGTTTTCAGGAGGTATCCTTCAACTTGCAAAAATATTTCCCTCTCACAATGATTCATTAAATTATCTTCATTGCAAAGTCAGAAAGTTAAAACTTGACTGAATGATTCCAAATTAGATTATTATATTATGACAACTAGAACACAATAACAGCAAGTAAGTATGTATCCATGACAAGTATCATCTCAGTGTTGAATTGTGAAAAGTTAAGGGTACCAGTTCCAATCAACCTTGACATAAATTCCATGTTAAAAACATATTTAGCTTTCCTGTTATTTGTCATATCTGCCAGCAAGGGATACATGTCAATAGGTTGCATGTTAAATTGTTACAATTATAGACCAGCATGAACCACTTTCAAGAGGTGTTTTCCTATATATATTAATAATAATCTATATTCTCTAATGATAAAATCTTACTTTTATTAGGAAACAATTCAATTATTAAAGAAATAAGCTCCTTTAAACCATATTATTCTTAGTGCTATAACAACTTCCACAACACAGGGTATCCCTTCCTATGTACAGATAACATCTGGTGTTCATATACAAACTTGTACAGTACAGAGGGATCTGCCCATAACAAGATAGCCTTGTGTTCTGATATATAATTCATATATAGCTGGTACCTGTTAGTAATGTGACAGGTCAAAGAGATATGTATCACAGAGAATACAAGGCCAGAATATCTACTAACAACAAATTTTCTGGTAGAATTGAGCAATGAAAATATTTGAATGATTCCTTTCATTATGTTCCTTTAAAGGAATCACGTTAATTGATAAATTTACATACACAAAAAAAATAATTATAATTACAAAAGATGAAAATCATGTAAGAGTAATATCTGTATTTTGTTATAAAACTTGATAACATGAACAAAGTTGAGGTTTCAAAGAATATAGAAGGCAATGAGAGAGTATACCTGAGATGTTTGTAAATGATGTAATTTGTGATATGATACAGTACAGTAAAGAAATGCAGATATATGCTATATTCACACAAAATGGTCACCTATAGGCAAACTTTCCATCAAAAGTTTCTCGTTTGTGCAAATAAAATTTACTATTTAAAAACGGATAATAATTTAGTGTTTATATTTTCTATATAGCAGTTTTGGGATTGGTATATTCGGCTTCTCATAGGATACTCAAACTGGTATCCATTATACTATGCACAAAACCTTCTACACATCGTTGCATTTATTTAGCCGTTTGACCATTCTGCACAGCATTTTGCTATGTTGGATAAATTATTCCAGGGCTGATAAATAAATTGATCCATCTATACCAAAACAGGAAACCTGTAGATGAAAAATGTCACAAATCAACCTCCTTCCAATGTTTGAATGCAAATAATGTAGGTCCACACACACTCTCTGCATAGATATGTGTATCTGAAATAGGTAACAATTTGTATGAAGATTTATACAGTAGCTACATACAGACCTGTACAGTATGTGTGAGTCAAACCAAAATGAAAGTAACAAATAAATAAATGTTTGGAATGTTTTTTTCTTTATCTTTTATTAAAGTTTCTGAGAAGTTCCTGAAGGAAGGCATCAACTGTACATGTACAATACATCATCTGTGAATTGGATTTGCTGAGTACATCTACCAACAAACACACACAAAAAACATACTTCATGAGCTCTTTTTATGTCCTCTTGGGGTGATACAATTTAACCTCTTCAGAATTTGTTGATTTTGAAATAAAAGTGTAGTCTTGCCATGTAAGAATTTCATTGCAGAAGTACAAAGGACTAGCAAAGACTGAAAGTATGATGTGATTAGGTTAAATAAACAGCTGAAGGGCATGAAAAACGATAAAATAATACAGAAGTTTACTCAAAGGAAAAATTGAGTGAATTGAGTGAATCCTTTAAATGTAGGGATACAATAGTCTCTAAAAGGTACAATGAATGTTACAAAAGTCTGTTTTATCATTAGTATGTATACTATCATTAATAACAAAGACTTTTTGAACACGGCAATGAATTTTGTCTCTGAAGCAGTTTGGACAAATTACGTATCACGATACCATGACATACATAGTGTACTACCTTCATATGAAGATTACGTTAGGACTTTCAGTCAAACATGATGACCGACCTGTTCTTTTGGGGCTATTTTAGTTTTCTACTACAAATTGCTACAGAGAGGGAAGGGAGCGGCAGGGAAGGGAGAGGATGGTTCAACATGATGTATTACACAAAGGGAGTTTGAAGTAAGAACCATAAATCCCAAATATACAACATACTGTTCAGATTGACAGTTTTGGCCATTTTCAATTTAGGAATATTTACCCTAGACACATTCCATATTTAACATATTCCTACATAAACCCTTGAAAGATAATCAGTTTACAGTACGGTTATAAAAAAACAAAGCACAGCTTGGTCATATTTGCAAAACCGCCACCAAAATCACACAAACTGGCCAAACTATGAAGCAGCACAAAAACCAGTACAGAGCAAGGAAAATCACTTAAATATCATAGATCGTGTAAGATCAATGAATCATAATCTATTCAAATGGAGTCTTCCATGTTATCAAAGTTTGTTATCTGAAGAAATGAATGACTTGTGTGTGTGATGTGATGACACAATACCTAGCAGTATTGACTATGTCAATACTTGAACAAAGTTAGAAGGTAATTGGTCATTGCTTACATCAAACTAGTGCTCAGCAAGATATATACTGTAGATCATGTCTACTGTCTACTATTTCTAATGGTACAAAAAACAAGGGGCTTGTGACCCTAATATCACTGGATCAAATCCCTGTTTTTGCTGAAACTTCTTTGCTCTTTTCAAGTTTGTTTTATAATTTCCCAATTTCCGATGTTCCTCGACTTTTCCTGCAATGATTACATTAACGTTCATTATTTGACGCTATATATATTGACCATATACAGATGTCATGCAATCTACAACCGACTGTCTCTATGTATAACAATAAGTGTGCTTTCTATTGGAATTTCCAATTAATAAATAACCTGATACAGCTGATTGCTGCTAGAAGGAACATAACCAGTCACTCTTTACATACAGAATCCTGCTAGAAAGAACGTAACCAGTCACATTTTACATAGAGAATCCTGAGATACTCTTTAATATTATAACCATCTGGCAGTATTAGCAATGTTTAGAGACAGATAAACCTAACAGGGAAGTCACTACAAACTTACAATTTTCCAATCCTAAATTTCTCTCTCTAGTTTAGAAGTACAGTATCACAATTCATGACTACAGTAGTTGTAGGCAAGGAATCATGTTATTGGGATATTACTGCTTTCTGTCATTACAAGGGCCCTGTACAGTAGTACTCACACTGAAGGCATCATGAATTACGATGATAAGTCTGGAAGAAGCAATAGCTTCAATGTTTTATAAACTTGTAGTCATGGAGACGCACACACACATAAATAAATGACACATACAGTAATACAGTCATAGGTTTGTGTGTCATAGCTGTAATGTCACAGGTCAGGTTTATCCCAGCAGGAGAGTTACCAAAGATTCTGTAAATATAGGATTACTTATAGTTGCTCTAGATGAATGTTTACACCTCCAGAGACAGTCACAGGTACATCCTGTTGCTGCTGGTTAATGTTAGAACCCTAACAATTTGCAAACAGATTCCAGAATTACTTTCCTGTTTTTTTGTGACTAAATCTAAATCTAACTTATTCCAAAACATTCAGGCTTGGCAAGTTTCCTCCTACAGTACTTCCATTGGCTTCTGTAAGTGATCCTTCAAAGGTGTAGTTTTTTTTCCAAGTGTGATATAATGACCAAACAATTATTATCACTAAGAGACTTTAAAATCTCTGTTACAGTCCAGACTGAATTACTTGTTCATGTTCTTGGACTTTTTGGCAGTATCTGATAAAGACTGGACCTACACAGTGCACTTGGAAAGTTGGAGAAATGGGTGCAAGGATAAAATGTTAAATATTAAGAGCACAGAGCATGTTGTTTCTCTTGAGACTTCATTTAATTAAGCTAATAGAAATACTCACACACATACACACCAAGCCAAACAGTAAGGATGAAGGCAAAGATGAATTTTAGCAAATAGAGCGGAACTTAGCAGTGAAGAGAGTAAAGCTTGAGATGGAGTCCAGAATGGAGGTCGAATGAGGTCCACATAAAAACCAGAAATAATCTGTAGCTCACCTTAGGGTGGGGTTTCAAAATAAATTGCTTTTTGTTGGACCGTTTCACTGCTGATTCCCAAAGAAACTAAAATATGTAGGCAGCAGGCGAGGAGAAAATACACAAGCAAAGTAGCATATACACAGGTTTGGGTTAAACTGAAAGTTTAGTGAGATGGAGGTACAAAAACACGCTTTGCTGTGGCGGAGAAGATATTAAGCATTATAACACATATGTGCGTGTCACTCCAGTGGATTAACATAGCAGATGGTGAAGGCAGTCGACATTCATTCCAAATTTTATCTAGATTATAAACTGTTATAACCAGTTGAAAGTTTATAAGTTACAGGTGATGTGTCTGTGCAGATTACTACTTCCAAACACATCACCAGAGTGGTTAGAAGACTATGCAAATTGTCTGCGAATATTGTCACCGAAAAATACTTCATTTTGAAATTGCTGATTATTCATTTCAAAACAAACTAAAAAAAATATATTGGAATGGTCATTTCCATACCTATGTAAAATGCTAAATGTTTATCATATCAACTGATCATCTATATGAAAACTTAATATCCTTGCTAAGGAATTAGTTTTACTCCTACTCAAAGTTACAACATGCATTAATGTTGAGCTTGAATTGATATCTCACTTTCCCCACCAACCCCTCCTCTCCATGTCATATTTTCCTGAACAGTTTTGAGCATTTTTTGTTTTCTTGGAAGGAGGGTGTGATGGGGAAGGGTGGCGCTTTGCTTTTCTTTCCTTTTTTTTAAATATTAAATGAAGTGACATATCTAGCAATATGATTTCTACTGACATAAAGCATATCCAGCACTTTATGGAGAGTTTCCTGATGGTTTTTAACTTAAAAAGCTGTCTAAGACAAATGATGCCAATATTAAAAAATCAAATTGGTCCAGACTGCATCAGAGACTTGTTCCACATTTAAATCAGTTTCTTACTTTTGATAATTATTTTATTTACACCCAATAGACAAATTACTACCAAGAGGACGGCACTATTCCTCTCTTGACGACACAATATGCACCATTACACCAAGAGAGAGAAATGATGGAAATTATTAAAACAAACCAAAAATTAAAAAGAGGCATTTATATCAATGTCGTCCTTCTAGAATTAAACTCTATCCACCTTCTCCCATCCTTAGCCCAGAAAGAAACAAAACTAGTATTTTGTGACCTGTTGGTAAAACATTGCTGTGGAACCTTTTAAACTTTCCTTTTAACACTTTCACGGTGACATTAGATGCATTCAACAGATGTGCACCTGACTTCGGCCAGATATTAAAATCAAACTAGTCAACAATCTCTCATGTCAGTTCTATCCACAATGAATTGTAAGCATGTCTTTACTGACATAGATATTTCTAGTCCTGAGCTGGAAGAGAGCAGCTAACTTTGACACATTCACCGGAAACCACATTCTATGGTCGACCATCATTTATAAAAAGGAAGCAAAACAAGCCAGGAAGTATTGTCTCTACCAGCAGTCATCTCCTGGCACTAAAACCCCTCTTTTCAAGATGAAACAGTTACGTTCTTCTCTCACAGTCTGCAGAGACCAGTTTTACAAATTTTGCAATTGCGGGTTCTTGCTTTGCTTTGAATGCAATCAGCGACAAAACAATGTAACGAAACACTGAAACAATGGAGAAGTTCGTTAGATGTATCATTAGTTCATCCTACATGTGCTAAGTACTTGACATTTTGTGCCTCTGAGGTTCAAATGAAATGGCTTCCGTCTTGACAAATGATTACATGTTAGACAGATATTAAAATATTAGCAACTTATAATAATATTCTTACAATTTAACAGAGGAGAATATTGACTTACAGTTTTGTTGTCTGTTTCATCACCTCCCCCTGCCGCAGCTCCACCTGCCGCACCTCCGCCTGCAGCACCTCCAGAGGACCGCTGTGTTACTACAAAAGAAGAAAAAGAACGAAACTTTTAACATGAACTCTATCAAGTTGTTATTGACTTCACACTTTTGGTGATACCATGAGAAGCAGCACCAGTCTTCAGTCTGTCCAGAACAGCCTACTCTAGAACAGGGGTTGTCAGTTAACTTTTATTGCAGGCCTGGCAAAAGCATTGGTTGGAACTCAAACACTCACCATACCTAGATTAAAAGAATAGTCCAGGTCAAAATTTCATTTTGATATGTTAAAGAGGAACATAATCTAAGCACTGGTGAAATTTGCATTCAATTCCTATGTACCGTTTATGAGATATTGACAGTTGAAGTTGCCATCTTTCGTACCAAAAGTGAACTAGTAGCAAACAGGTGTGACATCATTGTTGCACACTGATAATTGTTTTTTTTTTCTTTAAAATTTATGTCTAATTTTATACTCCACAATTGGATGCATCCATAATGTGAATGTAGGTATTGGTATTTTATAAACTTCACATCCCCAAAACAAAACATTTTTTGTCAGTGTGCAACTATGATATCACACCTGTTTGCTTCAAGTTCACTTTTGGTAGAGTATCAGACAACTTCAACTGTCAATATCTCAAAAACGGTACATAGGACTTGCATAACAAATTCACTAGAATGCTTAGATTATGTTCCTCTGTAACATATCAAAACGAAATTTTTACCTGGACTATTCTTTTATGTTATGTGCCAGGTAAGCCTGTAGAGTGCTCAAACCTAGTGCCTTAAGTATCGCAAGATTGTCATTGGTTGATGTTCTGTTTACAGGCCCCCCTGAGAACTCCTGCCTTAGAAATCAATTTATTCTTTTTTGATCCAGTTCCCTCAGTTGAGAGAAAAACTATACACTTGAAATAAAGCTGTCAGGTATTGTGTATATCCACATCAGGAAGAAATTAAACTCAATTCCATCTCTCCTCGCCAACACCCCCCCCCCCACCAGTTCTCTTTCCCATTATCACATTTGCTATAAACCTAGACACTCTGGACTGAATCAAACTAATACCAGCAAATAATCTAGACCGAGGAAAGCTGGCTTCCGAGAAAAAACATGTGAAGACAACTAAAGAGGAGGAGTAAAAGTCCGAGGCTCACTTGAAGGCAACTCATCCTCCTCTTGAACACTCTCCAGACCAGAATCAGAACTCAAAGAGATTGTTTGTCCGTCACTCTCAACAGCATTCTTTCTGTGTCTATTTCTCCTCAAACAGTCGACAATTATAGAAACATCTGCTTCAAATTCAGGAAAAGCAAGCTCCAATTCCTTCAAATCCTCCCCATCCATGACAGTAGAGTGAACAAAAGACCGATTGGGCCACCTCTGAGTTTTTCTAAAAATGTTGTCGCGAAATGTATTACAATTTTCACACTACTTAAGCGCTTTAACAGAAGATTTCAGTGGCAGCTTATCATTCCATGTTGGGGGGGGGGGGGTGTTGCCTGTTCTTCTCACAGTGGGTGGGTATTAGCGTCTTGTTTCTGTTTCCTATTCACTTGTCAAATAGCCAAGTTCAAATCTTGATCTTTAAGATAGAAGGCTTCTGCCTGAATCATGGCAACCTGTGACATAGCCAAACATTCAACACAATGATAACAAACAAACCACCAGACAACTTTTAAAGTGATGTTTTGTGCCTGAACTCCCTCAGGTGATAGGACGAGAAAATGGGAGCTTTGTTTGGCTTACATTATGAGACTAACACAGATGTACTGTTACTTGCAACATTTACTAACATCCTTTAATCGTTTCACATGAAAGTGATGATAAATAGAGAATGTTATTCTTTCTTGTAACTTGTACTGTATATAAATTATACACAATTTTTTTTATAGATATTTGTGGGATTTGAATTTTAGTTCCTAATTCTCAATCCTATTAACCCTGTTTCGACGAGTAAAGAACAATAGTATCAAAGAAGTAAGTAAATAGCTAATCCAAGTTAAATGGTACTATAACTCCACTACTACTATACTGTTCCTCTCCTGAAAGAGTACATATCAGCATTCCACTCTGAAGTTTGTGTTTTGATTGTGTTAGCAATCCAAGTATTCAGTTGCATTGAATGTAGTTTGATGCACCTACAACACTATCAACAGTGATATATTTGAAGGTAGAGTCAATGTCACGCAACATAGAGACAAAAGTCCTTGTGTACAAAATGGTAAGATGTTTTCCTCAAATCTAACATTCACTGATCCCTTCATAAAAGAAGGCACAGAATGTAACAAATTCATTCGAGATCCAACAATGTAGACATGTTCAACTCAACAATGACAATGTCAACAGTTATCTTCCGTAAATGTGTCTCAAGGTCCTCAAAGTGCATTAAACAGTTTCACTTCGTAATGAAACCAGAATTGATTTACTTCTGGTGATTTTAACAGACTGTTTTGAAAAAGATTGCAATAAAACATGTAAATCATCAAATGCTAGATGGCAGCCACCGATCATACAGCGTTCGTAAATTTTTCGCACTCCAACAGAATAAATCCGTGAGAAAGAAATCCGTTAACAGAGTGAAGCACATCAGTTAAGTCTGAGATGTTCTTATTACAATCCAGAAGGTTTGAATTATGCATAGTTGTGGCAATGATGATTTTAACACATCACTTGAACTCTGAAATCAACAAGCTCTCCCTAACGAACACCTTCCTTACCAACCGGTCATGGTAGCAAGTTATATTAATGTATTACGGAACGCAGGTGGAAGTATCTCTCATTCAACTTCCTTGACTGGTTATCTGGGCCTAAGAGAAGATATATGGTTGACATCTAGGGAGAGAGACTTCACCGATGGCTTCAGGCATTTTATTAACAGTAATACTTTCTTTGTGATTCTGAAAGAACGGACAATGAGCAAATCCATACGAAAATTATTCAATTCCCTAGTGGGAAAAGACCCACACCAAACAATGAATTGATTACAAGAGTTTACTATCAGACCTCAATCTCTGCAACCACACACACACAAACACTGTGTTAACATGTTGCTGTACAGGGTTATGAACAGTCTCATGTAGTGTACACAGCTGCCTAGGCTAGTCTGTCATACCACACAGAAAATATTGGCAGCCCCTGAATCTGCTGGGCATACCTGCAAAATTTGACACAAATTTGTTATTTTTTTATGATTGCATATTTAATGAGGTCTTCAAAAGTCAGACATAAAGTGTGGCTATTTCAAGGGCTAATATGTACTGTTTTGATATGAGGGATACACTGGTTAAGAGCTATGGCTCATATGTACTGTCTTGATATGAGGGATACACTGGTTAAGAGCTATGACTATTAGGCTAATGTGTACTGTCTTGATATGAGGGATACACTGGTTACAGGCTATGGCTATTAGGCTAATGTGTACTGTCTTGATATGAGGGATACACTGGTTAAGAGCTATGGCTAATATGTACTGTCTTGATATGAGGGATACACTGGTTAAGAGCTATGGCTAATATGTACTGTCTTGATATGAGGGATACACTGGTTACAGGCTATGGCTATTAGGCTAATATGTACTGTCTTGATATGAGGGATACACTGGTTACAGGCTATAGCTATTAGGCTAATGTGTACTGTCTTGATATGAGGGATACACTGGTTACAGGCTATGGCTATTAGGCTAATATGTACTGTCTTGATATGAGGGATACACTGGTTAAATGCTATGACTATTAGGCTAATATGTACTGTCTTGATATGAGGGATACACTGGTTACAGGCTATGACTATTAGGCTAATGTGTACTGTCTTGATATGAGGGATACACTGGTTACAGGCTATGGCTATTAGGCTAATATGTACTGTCTAGATATGAGGGATACACTGGTTAAAGGCTATGGCTATTAGACTAATATGTACTGTCTAGATATGAGGGATACACTGGTTAAAGGCTATGGCTATTAGGCTAATATGTACTGTCTAGATATGAGGGATACACTGGTTACAGGCTATGGCTATTAGGCTAATATGTACTGTCTTGATATGAGGGATACACTGGTTACAGGCTATAGCTATTAGGCTAATGTGTACTGTCTTGATATGAGGGATACACTGGTTACAGGCTATGGCTATTCTAGGCTAATATGTACTGTCTTGATATGAGGGATACACTGGTTACAGGCTATGACTATTAGGCTAATATGTACTGTCTTGATATGAGGGATACACTGGTTACAGGCTATGGCTATTAGGCTAATATGTACTGTCTAGTTATGAGGGATACACTGGTTAAATGCTATGACTATTAGGCTAATATGTACTGTCTTGATATGAGGGATACACTGGTTACAGGCTATGGCTATTCTAGGCTAATGTGTACTGTTTTGATATGAGGGATACACTGGTTACAGGCTATGGCTATTAGGCTAATATGTACTGTCTAGTTATGAGGGATACACTGGTTAAATGCTATGACTATTAGGCTAATATGTACTGTCTTGATATGAGGGATACACTGGTTACAGGCTATGACTATTAGGCTAATGTGTACTGTTTTGATATGAGGGATACACTGGTTACAGGCTATGGCTATTAGGCTAATATGTACTGTCTTGATATGAGGGATACACTGGTTAAAGGCTATGGCTGTTAGACTAATATGTACTGTCTTGATATGAGGGATACACTGGTTAAAGGATATGGCTATTAGGCTAATATGTACTGTCTAGATATGAGGGATACACTGGTTAAAGGCTATGGCTATTAGGCTAATATGCACTGTCTAGATATGAGGGATACACTGGTTACAGGCTATGGCTATTAGGCTAATATGTTCTGTCTTGATATGAGGGATACACTGGTTACAGGCTATGGCTATTAGGCTAATATGTACTGTCTAGATATGAGGGATACACTGGTTACAGGATATGGCTATTGGGCTAATATGTACTGTCTTGATATGAGGGATACACTGGTTAAAGGATATGGCTATTAGGCTAATATGTACTGTCTAGATATGAGGGATACACTGGTTACAGGCTATGGCTATTAGGCTAATATGTACTGTGTTGATATGAGGGATACACTGGTTAAAGGATATGGCTATTAGGCTAATATGTACTGTCTAGATATGAGGGATACACTGGTTAAAGGCTATGGCTATTGTAGTAAAATTAAATAAATCAGGCACATGACCAGTTGACTTATTGTGTGTGTGAGTGTGTGTGTATTATTGGTATACATACATCCCTTACTAAAATCTATATGAACACTGCACACAAACAGACAGGGAAGAGAATAGCTTACAACTAACAGATCTTTCCACTCGTTGCCAAGGTGACATAAATTAACGGTATTTATTCAGAGTGGTTCTTCATTCACTAGGATCATATACTCAAAGAATTTTATACGAAATAAATACAGCAGGAAAACATCAATGTTCTGTCCCAAAAAATGAAACTCAGGGAAGATATCAGTCATTATAATAAGGACTTGGCTGTTCAAAGTTATGATTCCTCTTACTTGCTAGCGAAGTATGAATGGCTGATTACCCATCAATCTTTTTGATTTCCAACTTTTGTGATCAACTTTGCCATCTTTCATATAACATGTATGCATATAAAATATTTACAACAATAACTGTTAAATCGCTTTAATTGTCAATAACTGCTTTTTTTTTGTTTTTTTGTATTGTTTCTTTTGTTTCTATGTGCCGTTGTTAAAGAAAACCTTCAAGGACTAACAGCCATAAATTTTAAGCATTATCAAACTTGCAAAGAGAACTATGAAGAATTATCTATGCAGCTTATGCCTCACTGACAATCAGTTCATTTTTAAAATTCAAATCACGAATGAAGCCAAGCTGTGTTTAATAGCCAGAAATTTGCCTCAAGTGAAACAGCTGCAACCTACGTGGACTGTATATGTTCAACACTAGTTGAAACACTGGCATTACAATAATCTAGTCATTTACTGTTGACAAAGTGTTAAACATACCTGGGCATAGTTCATTACCCATCATCTATACCATTTCTACAGGCTGATTATGATAATCAATGCTTGCTACTAGTTAGTGAGTGCACATTTAAAATTCAAATTACTAACTTATTCCTTGGCAAGCGCCCGGCGAGATTCTTTGACCTGCTTGACATGTGGAAAATCAGATCTTTCTTTAAAAATGCTTAATGACAGATCACAACACCGTTTGTCAATAGACATTAACTACATACATTGTACAGTGTACGTGATGGCTCAAATTAATATGCTGCCTTCATTCAGTATACATAGAAAAAAGAGGGCAGCATTGCAAAATAGGTTGAAGACAGAGAGAATTGTTAGCAAGGGGTAAACATAGACAGTTGTGTTGACAATGATGCCAATATTATGCTGCTATGTGATATAAGTTGATATATAAGTTGATGAGATCATCGTAGAATGTCAAAGGTCACTTGATAATGGAATGTTCATTCAGTCATCGCTTACAGCCCCATGAGCTTTATAAGAGTTAGTTCCACCCATCCTAATGACATGCACTACACATTAAGAAAGTTTGGACACATCTGCTGTGACAATGACTACCGACCCATTTTGTATGCAAGTATTTGAGTGTCAGACGAACATTACAAAATGTAAGCTTCTTTCATTTTAAATATGGCTGCAAAAAATTTAACTACTTCAAAAATGACGATATTTTAGTCCATCGTCACTGACCTTTGTGGACATGAGGGCAGTGACATACATAACCAGAAATTTATACGAGCCCATACCCAACAAAAAGCAAAATAAATTTTGCGGTTTATATTGAAACCCATCTGATCAAATTCGTAGTGTGACCTTTTGAACTTGAAGAATATCATTGATAGATTAAGACAATTGATATGTGTTTTCCAAACACACGTGCAGATTTGTTTTAATCTTGCCCTCGTTTACCACTCTACCATACACCTGATAACCACAACAGAATCTAACTGTTCAGTCAATGGCAACAATAATTTATCTACTTACGTTGTTCTGTTGGCACCAGCATCTTCCCTGATTTTTTCACATCGTCAAATTTTGCATAAATTATGGAAAGTCTGCAATGGAGCAAAAAACAAAAGACTCAAAGCATTCAATTCCCAAGAGAGAGAGTAAACTATTATTTACTACTTAATAATAAGACCTAACAGCCACTCGTTAGAAAGAGAGTAATAAAAGCAACAAGTGGAATGAAAATCTGAAAAATTAGTTTGTTACAAGTTTGCTGGGATTTAAGCCTTCAACATTTTTAAAGCTCCTGTATCAACAGAAACATCAATTCTGAACAAGTTTAGTGATTTAGTAGTTTTGTAGATCAATGTTGAAAGATACCATGCAGCACTATAAATCTGACAGACTGACAGATAGATAGACAAACAAACAAAGATATCCACACAAGTGACATTAGTATGCAGAACCTTGTTTGATTTCGTTTCTGTTTACACAGTTCCACCCATAGTCATAACAGTTTAACTTTGAACGAAATGACAAAGGTTACAGTAAACAATGGTGTTATACATTATGAAGATTATGTCTATCTTTCTGATCAAATAATATTTACAGGATCGGTCTGGCTTCACTGCTATTAATTTTACTCCATGGGGTAAGGAAAACAAATTTCAAAATTCTTAATGACCAGAATGAGGGAGACAATGCAACGTTGCCAAATGACCTTTAAAACTACACAGCACTGTGTCATTACACTACAAGCAAACCTTTAACTATACAAGACAGACTTGAAGTGTGTTTACTATGCAATGGGTATTTATTATGATATTAATGCACTATTAAGGTATAACTATACTACTACTATGCTATTAGGGTATACTATGCTATGGGATATTATGGGCAGGTTGTTTTTTGGGGGGTTTTTGCACAAAATACTAGAACCATATCCAGTGATGAGCCTTGGGTAAAAACAAAATCACAGAACTTTGCAAAAATTGTGGTATAGGCTCCAATTTGCGTATGTTACAGTGTGTTAGGATAATAGAATTTGTCCCCGAGGTAGAAAAGAAATCACGGATATTCTGCGAATTCGCGGAAAAAGCTTGTGCCTGATATCTAAGCACAGGTGTTTCAGCAATGCATCATGCTAGGGTATGCTCATAGTAAACATGCTACAAGAGGAGAGGGATGTTAGATTTGGCACAACAACACTGAAGTGGACGAGACAAGAATCATTTACATACCTGGAGCTTGGTATTCCCTTCTTCCCGAGATCAATACGAACTTTCTCACCGACGTGCCTGTAGATCTCCACCAGAGTGTTGATGGCAGTATCACGTACCTGAATCAAATAATACAAAACAGCTGGAGGATGCTTCCATATAAGAACAGTCATGTTGTCTTTACAAACATTTGTCTTTTCATGTTTCACAAGATGGGGAACATTGCTTCAGGCAACATTCAAATTAAGAGAGTTCTTTGGAGGAAAATCTCCCAATGTTTTGATAACCTAAGACACTGAGAGTGGTTCTGGGAGAATGGAAACTATAATAGAGGAATTTCAGTAATGAGTGATGGATAATAGAACCAGTGAAAGCATCAAAGAGCTGCACAACACTTGAGCAAGACACGACGCCACAGCATTAAAGGTCATTTTATACTTCCTTCCTTCTTTCAAAGTGTCAATAATTCTTCTTTTTGTTTTCAATAGGATTTCCGTGTGAATTTGAATTTTGTAAATCACTGGAATTCTGTTCACATCATCAATACTAGCCTTGTGGAGTTTCATTCTCAAACAACCTTTGACATTTGTAGTAACGATGGTTTCCTTACCCAACGAGGACTTATTGCAACCTAAAGTGAAATATGTGGGTTCCATTGACCAAGTGTACTCCCACAACTTGCCAAACAATCCATCAGGTCACTGTCACGAGCCGCATTTTATGTAACGTATTCGTACAGCTAAGCCAATCAATCACTAAATGCAGAAAAATGAATAACTAAAAAACCTCTTACTTTCAACCTTGTTACTGGACTATAGTTTCTGTACATCAAAAGGAGTATGAAAATCACACAACAGAAAATACCAAATGGTCCCTGGTTGTACTCCCATATTTTCCCTGGTTCCATCAAATAGCCAAAAATCTTGGAAACCTGAATATCACCCCAGATTGCTACACCATAAAATGATAAAATGTATCTGACTAGATTATGGATACTCCCTGAAAAATGTCAAAAAAAAAAATGGAAGTTGCCTAAAAGCCTCAAGACCATGTTGATGACTGTATCAACAGAAAAAAGACAGAATATGACATACTTGTTACCAATTATTTGCCCAACTAATTTGACAAGTACCAGATTTCCAATATATTACAAAGTAATTTGAACCATGACTCATTTTTCCCCCCCTTTAAGATCAATCTATTACTTCCACACGTGTAGCATGTAACCTCATATGAATCGTCCACAAAATGACCAAGCAATTTAAACCCAATTTAGAGCCTACAGGGCATGGAGATTTAAGTAGCCTGCTATATTTGGGTCAATTGATGCGATGTTTCCGTGATGTTTAGTACCTGACTGTTTGGATCGCCTAGCAACTTGCATATCGAGGGTACTATCTTGCTCAGGGTAAGTGAAGCAGCACCGTGTCTGCAAAGAAGAAAAACAGGAAATACAATAAGACTTCAACATATGGTCAAGCAAAGGAAGGTAATGACAACATGCAAAGAAAACAACCGAAAAAGAGATTACAAAGGTGTAAGAAGCTACTAAGTGATTCCCGGATTAAGTTATTAGAAAACAGTGTGAGCAGGAGGAACTCAAATATCAGTCGTCTAATAGATACCAAGGAAATCATAGTCAGAGGAACTTAACAACATTTTTACTAATTTGTTGGTGTAAATGACATCAGTTAGACATCTTCAAATGAACTACAAGCAATTGCAGTGCATTGTAGTGTGGGGTCATTACAGAGCTAAGTGCAATAACATATTGATTTAATTGGCTTAATATCACAGCATCAAGACTAGACTGTGCAGTGATATAGGTGCAACAGTAAGTGACTACAATGTCAGATGTTTATATGCAAACACCATTTATACTGTACCTATCCTACTGCCCAGAAACACAAAACAGCAATTAGTAATATGCACAATATAAAATTCATTATGAGAGAGATACTTATCATTGTGAGTATACTGTAACATGGTTACAAGGAACATTACTCTAAATAAGGGCTATGAATCTTGTTTTGACATGTCCAGGTATGTATTTCTGGTCAGTAAATATTATGAAGCAACATGATTTTTTAACCCTTTGAAAATAAATAACACACATCACAAAGAGACCTGTAAAAGGAATTATTTTTCAAAAATCAAAATATATAAATTATAATTTCAGGTTTTGTGACACAATGTCTCCTTCTTGCTATAATTCATATCATAACTATTATTATGGCATCTTTTATCACTTGCAATACTAAAAGAAGTTCTTTCCAAGGTTATCCCTATAGCTTTTGGTAATACTGGCCTTTCCCTTGAAGGATCCCCCATCCTAGGGGTCAAACAGGGTCACTCGGACTGTTAGATTTGTATTCCTGTATTCATTATTAAAATATGTTCGAACTACAAATATATTGCCTTACAGCTTAAAACAACATTTGCGATGATTGTATCACCTTCTCACGGCATTCAATACCAAAACTCTATCACAATGTGTGTCATTAGCTACTGTATACTAATCAAGTTTCATTTCAGACAGTAAAACTCAAACAATTTTTCAATTTTCAATTTTGCTTTCAAAAGTGTTTATAGCTACTGTACTGTAAGTATGAAATGGGCTCTGTGCCATAAAATTTGAGGATTTGAATGGACTTCACTAAATATTCCCGGGTTAATCTTCATTGGAATGAAAAAATAGCTAAAAATGTTTCCATGTGCAATCTTACTCTGAGTAATCTCACTATGAGTGATCTTACTCTGTGCGACCTTACTCTGAGCAATCTTACTCTGAGTGATCTTACTTTGAAGGATCTTACTCTGAGTGACCTTACTCAGAGTGACCTTACTCGGAGCGATCTTACTCTGAGTGACCTTATTAAAGTGATCTTACTCTGAGCGACCATACTCTAAAGGATCTTACTCTGAGTGGTCTTACTCTGAGCAATCTTACTCTGAGTGATCTTACTCTGAGCGACCTTACTTTGAAGGATCTTACTCGGAGCGATCTTACTCTGAGTGACCTTATTAAAGTGATCTTACTCTGAGTGACCCTACTCTGAGCGATCATACTCTGAGTGATGCTCAGCAGCAACTTTGGGAAAATACCAATCTAATTCAAAGATGTGTTGTTTTTCAACAATGTAATAATATCTTGAGGAATCTTTATTCTACTAGTAATACTGTGTATTACACAATACCCTTTGTATACATATTTCCATGCATGACTCTTGTACATGTATACATATATACAGTTCAAACATTATAACATTTGGCCAAACTGTACAGCAAACTCACATATTGATCGTGTTGATTAAACATAGCAGTATCTCTTCTCTCACTCTCCAGGCTTTATGAGAGAAAGCTTTCATGAGCCTCTCAAAGATATACTGTAAGAGAAGGGAAGAGAAATACCATTAGATGAGAGAGAGAGTACAGAGACCATCTGAGAATGCAGCTTAAAAATAGAATCATTTAACATTTACCTCTGTCTCCATGTGAACATCAAGTGCAATTTAACAATTTGATGATACACAGTCATGTATTGATTGCATATTTACCCTAAAAGGGGAATTGGTACTACAGGTAGACTCACATCTAATGAAGTCTTCATACGTTATATATAGACTGTACTGTAGCAACCACAAACTTGCACGAAGGACACATTACAACAAATTATCAAAACAAAAGTACACAAGATCTGTGTTTCTGATAATGAAAATGAAACACTGCCCAGGAAAGTTGAGGTTGGAATGTCTTCATTTTATTAGTCATCTATCATTGAGTGAAAGTGAAAGAATTGATGGCAATGAGTAGATGATCACAGACCATCAATTCTTTTTATTTCTTCTTTTGTCAGAGGTTTTGGTTCAAGTCTACTGACAACATAAAATTTCTTGAAAATGCATATAATTTCAATAAATTCAGTAAAGAAATGCCATTTAGTTGGTGACTCTAGGCACTCCTTATGTTTATGATCCAGTATTTACAAGGATCTAGAATAGTATCAATGCTATTTCTCCTTTAAATTCTTCACTTTCAATTGACTCATCTTTATATGTAAGCTTAAATTATTGAACATGTATGGTTATATTTGGTCAGATTGGCAGCTGATTAACTACCTTGAAAATGATTCTATCCAGATTCTTCAATATTAAACACACACAAGAAAATATCTCCATACAGTGTTTATCATGGAATGATTTATCAGGTATCGCAATACAAAATGCTAGATGAAAAAAAGGCAACTTGCTTTCCAAATATGTGCAGTAATGCGATATACATGCAGTTTTGGGACACAGGGAATAAAGTATTTTATGATTGATAACCTTGAGAACCTTCCAAACTGCTACACAAAATTTGAACTCTTAAATTATTCTCTGTTTTTACAAGTACTGTACATGTATTCAAAACAATCATAGAGATTTTACTGCAGAACTGATGAAACACTGTAGTAACTAGTCAATCGGTAGTTTACTTACATATTGTACAATAAACTACATGTAAGTGTATGTAATAACAGTTATTAGAATGCTCTATGATACATACAGCTCTATGATATATCTTAATAGACACAACCTAACTTACTGTATGCAATGAAGAAGGCAATTGTGTCACATGTTGTAATCAGATCATTTTAAGGCAAAAGAAAAATCAATTCTATTCATATGAGGGAAATGAAAGCGGCGAGGAGGCCTCTCACAGCTTGACGAGAGCAGAGTTTACCACCTAGACTAGATTCTGGGCAGACAAATTGAATTTGAGAGCTTGGGGCATTTAAAGTTGTTTATGTCAATTCTCTGTTTGTATGCATTTCCTGCTGTGCACTCTCTATTTCTGTCAAGATGTTTCATATTAATATTAACCATTACAGAACAAAACTGCTAATTGTTGTTTTCTCTGTGAATGAACTCTGGAGAGAAGCAGGTAAATTTATTACTTTAAATGTCAAAAGCTATCAAGGTAGAAGGCAACTACTGGACAGACAGTATTTCACTAACAATTTATTGGTTAAATTAAGAACATGTTTAAGATATTCACAACATTTGAGAAATGACTATGAGGATGAATAAAGCTGTGAGCTTGTACGAAGCTCCAGGCTAAAACACTGTAAGCCAAGCTAAACATAGCTTCATCTGCTTGATAAATTCATGGATTACAATTGGAAGGTGGAGATACAGTAAATACCCTATGAATAGTAAAATCTAGATCACTTTGTAACCATAACAAGCACAACTACAGTTCATACTGAAACTAAATAAAACAAAGTAGATATAAGTTTTGAGGTTTGTGAGAAAGACATCAAAATCAGTTGGTTTAATCGAATACAATTCGCTTTGATTTTCATAATTTTTAACTCTGCTATTGTAAACATTTTTTTTTTCTGGGGGGGGGGGGAAAAGTTTAGAATATTAGACCTACAGTAAGCAGGGTTCGGTTTCTTGCGGAAGAAACCTATTTCTTCCGGGGACGTGGAAGAAACTGGAAGAAACCTGTTTCTTCCGGGGTTTCTTCCAGTTTCTTCCGGAAGAAACTGGAAGAAACCGGAAGAAACTGGAAGAAACTGTGAAAATTGGCATATAGGCAGCACAATCCACATACATGATAAAGAGACAAATAGTTTACCACCATCTGACTGAAATGCATACCATTGAAACCATCAAAATATGATATTTTTGTTTTGATTATAATTTTGGGTTGTTTTTCTACACCAAAAGATGTTGCTTATAAATCACAATATTGAAGGACTACTGTACTTATCATCTCGCGATCCCCCCATCAACCAGAATTGCATAACTGGCCATACTGTATGAATGATTAACCTGGATTGGCCCATGCACTGAGGCTTCAGGAGAAGGATTGAAACATATGGTCATAGTGGTCAATGTAATAGTAGTAATGAGTGTGCATTGTAGTATGCCTACACTAGTTTCCAGGGAACACAGTTTTTCACTAAGAACTGGGCTATAATCAGGACCATTCTGGTCTGCAAAGTATTGCTTGCCCATAGTTGTTCCCTGAATTGTCCGATGCTACAGTAGTAGCCTAGTACTATATTGTGTACAGTATATGCTGGAAGCAGGTCATGTGCTCCAAACCTAGATATAGACTACCTACAGTAGATGACACTATAGTGCTTCTTGTCCATTTATTACATAGTTAGAAATCATTGCAGGTTGTTATGAAACTTTATCAACAGTTTTTACCCAAAAACTGAGTTTCTTCCATTTTGTCCGGAAGAAACTGGAAGAAACCTATTTCTTCCGAGTGGAAAAAACCGCGGTTTATTCCGCGGTTTTTTCCACCCCCGGAAGAAACCTGCGAACCCTGACAGTAAGTAAAATAATGCATTTCACAGGTCTTTGTGATAAAAAAAAAATATTATAAAACCCACCTAGATATGAGTGCTAGCCTGTTAACACAATGTTATGAACCACACTTTCAGAAGGTAGGTATTAGGTTGTATTTTACAAGTTTGTAAGCTTGTAATTTATCAAATAATTAAAATTAACAAACCTGTGGTGATGCAGCGCATGACATTAACTTCTGGATAAAATTCTGAGCTGATTCTCGGACCTAAAATACGATTGAGAAATGAAACGACTGAGTAAAGAGTATGCATGAATGAGTTGAACTTCATATCAATATCTGAATCAAAACTACAGTATGAAATGTTTCCCAGTAGAAAATGAGGACAGTATTGAAGAACTTATCATGCATAGACTCCAGATGTGTGACCTGCTTCGGCTTTGAGTACGTTTTAGTATCTTGCCGTGTAGGACGAATCTAACAGTAATAGTAATTAGCGACTTTGCGATCCGTGTTATAGTCGTTGCCCACTTTGCAATTCACAGTCCCCCTCACAATTTTGCAAGGTCAATAAGAGTGTCTCCATAGTTTTCCCTTTCAGGACACTAAACAGTGATACATATCAACAGAATTCCATGGCTGGAATATCCTATCACAGTCACACAGTGCTACACTCATTCACAAGCTACAGTAGAGGGGTTGTCAACACTTAATTTCTCCTTTAAAGGATCGCTTCTTGGGATTCCTTCTACCCGAGTTTATACTTGTAAAATCTGTAAACAAAAATTATCTGTTTATTCTCAAGTGACATATTTTATTTTTGCTTGCATCATGCATAGTGTACAATCGCCACTCATTATAAATAACTCAATTGATATCCTGTACAACTATTGATTGTAAAACTGAATGTTCACATTCCGTACTGATTCATCAATGAAAATGATATCCCATGCTAATGGAAGTGAGGAGTCAAAATTGTCAATTACAATTTTTGTCACCATATACTTTGAGCCTATACAATTACCGATAGATTTATATATAGATGACTTTATCAGCAGCTGTCACGTCCTAATATTGCTTGTGGTCACTAAACTGAATGGCTTCCACTTGTGACTGAAACAGATGTCAACATAAGCTGTATTTGTGTACTTTTCTATGCTGTAAAATTTCACCTTGGTATTAAATTGTATGGTGTCTGTTTTGTACATGAAGTATAAGTTCATTACCATGTTTGCACTTTTAATTGGTTCATATTTTAGTTGATAAAAAAAGAGCAATGTTGTTCCATCCTCCCTTCCCCCCCCCCCCCCACAATCTGTTGTCACAATTGAATAAAATTTTGCAAAAACATTTTGGCATCAATAACCAAGAGGTACAAAATGAAAGGCACCTGGTATAATATCAATTGATTTCAAATGAAATGTGGAAAGATCACTAAACATTATATAAATTTAAACTTAAAAACAGAGAATACTGTAGATGTTTGGGTGAAGAGAAAGAGTACACAACTGCGACTGGGTGCCATTGTATCTAAGTAGAACAGATTATTCTTCCTGTACGCCTCCTGAGAGCTTTTCACAGATATCAACAGTGAGACAATGATCTTGGGTAAAAAGAGAATTTTAAATGTCTGCTTTGCTGTTGATCTCAACTATGATACCTAATTATGCATTACTGATGATGACATGTGACAGACAGTAATTAATGAATAGGAGGCCCACCGTCAATCCCAGGATGTACACACAATATTGATGGAAGCAACCAAGACTGTATGTACAGTATGTATTCAAGATTAAAGAATTTGTAGTATATACTGTTATACCGAGCAACATTCGCCATACGTACATAGTGTATAGGAATTGACCATATCACAGTACATGTATACAGTTATAAAGGTATGTTGTTTATTACCACAATGCCAGGATGTAAACACAAAATTGATGGCAGCAACCAAACACTGTAGGTATGTATTCAAGATTAAAGAATTTGACGTACTGTAACACTGAGCAACATTCGCCATACATACGTAGTGTACAGGAATTGACCATATCACAGTACATATATGTACAGTATCCTGTACAGTGTTGTTTATTACCACAAATCCCAGGATGTACACACATTGATGGCAGCAACCAACACTGTATGTACTGAACAGTATGTATTCAAGACCAAAGAATATGTAGTACTGTAAAACTGAGCAACATTCGCCCTATATACGTAGTATAAAGGAATTGACCATATCACAGTACATACACAAATGGTATTAAAGGTATGTTGTATATTGCCACATCACTTTCCAACTGACTGCTTCCATACGCAGACAGGATTTCATAATACAAGAGAATGTCCAAAATACTGTAGGTCAGTTTTAATTGCTGGAAAGTACACCAATATCAAGCAAAATGTGACAAAAAGGTCAAGAAAGTTTTCTTCTGTGGCATAGCCCCCTCCCAAATTTTCCAAAAACTTTTTTTTTTTTAGAAAATAAGTTCTCTCTGCTCCCTTGGAAAAGCTTTTATTCAAACGATTAACTACAGTAAGGAGTTACTGCAATAAAGATATTGCGAGGCAAGAGTTTTGGACCAGGTTTCTACACATTTACTGTTATCACATTACACACTGTTTCAGTATACAGTTAACCAACCAATCATACAACAGCTTAATGATTTAGTTTCTCTTTTACATACAACCACTTTTAACAACTCCTTCATATAGTATTCACAGTATGTATTCAACATGTGTTTGTTTTGTTTATGCCTGTCCATATGTTCACAGACATTACAATTATTACATTTCATGTAGCACAGTTTACTTGATAGCCAAACCAATTTTTAATCAGAAATTTATTTTTTTCCCCTTTATTACAGTCTGTTTAGACAGTATAATTAAAGTGTTATTGTGTACAATATTCCATAGGGAATGTTGCATTAATTACACTGTACAATCTACTACTAGATAATCAGTGGAGTCTGTAGATGATAAAGTCAAGTGAATTGAAAAACCTTCAAATTCAAATTTAGAAAATATATAAAATTGCTAATTGTTTTGGGATTAATTCAATCAAACAGCATAGCACTGCAGCTTGGCAAATAAAACAGGTAACATATAACTAAATGCTTGGATGAGACTGATGCAGTACTTTACATATACATTCTGAATTTAAAGATGTGGAATGGCCGACACTGTGCAGAAGCTCTTCTAGGTAAGAAATCCCTACAGAACCACACTGAGAATGAATGATCAATACTTCCATTCACAATTACTGTAAAAAAATTTAATGGTTACAGTTTCACTGTTGGGTACAGTAATTTGACACATAAAATAATCATAAGAAAGCCACAAGTAAGTTTATGATTAATTTTATATTAAGGCCCTAGGTTACTTTCTCTGCTGAAGGTTTGCAAATCAGAGATGCACACTAAATTTCACTTTGTGCTTTATACACAACGTTTATAGCCACTGACCTATACATGTATACATCCAAAACCCTGTCAATAAGTACAGGTTCATCTATACAAGCTATAATACCATTCTACATTACTGTTTATGGTAAAGCTTTACTATACATGCATATACATCCCACACCGGTCAATAAGTACAGGTTCATCTATACAAGCTATAATACCATTCTACATTACTGTTTATGGTAAAGCTTTACTATACATGCATATACATCTCAGACCGGTCAATAAGTACAGGTTCATCTATACAAGCTATAATACTATTCTACATCACTGATTATGTTAAAGCCTTACATATTGCTACAGCAGTTATATCACAACAAATCCCCCACCAGCAATGTCTTAAAAAACTGTGCCAATCAATAAATCTATTCATTGCCATCGATTAAATGCTATCTAAAGTCTTCAGTAACTAGTGTAATGGCAGTTCGTTAGTTAATTCATCTGTAGGACTGTGAATGGAAGAAGGTCTACAATGTCAAATGAAATAGCACCTCAAGGACTGTATAATAGTAGTAGAGATCTATATGCTTCATAGCCCTGGTACTGATACTAAAGTATATATAAGAGCAGTGTCAATATCTTGTTTCCATGAGATCAAGGAAAGGAACTGTAGATACTGTCAGTACAGGTGCTCTCAAGCATGATTTGAGAGCACAGTATAGAGTGGTATTAGCATTAGAAAATTGTCCAATCTGGCTGGACTAGACCATGTTTTAATTTTAGATATAACTGGATATCCTTCATTCTAATGAGGAGATCTATGTGTTTACAATCATTTACTTACTCCCTCTATAATTAGTGAGTTATTAATCCTGTACATGAAAAGAAATTTCCTTTATCTTTAATGTACTTGATATGTTTTACTTGCAAACCTTATGTTTGATTTCATGGTCTCTCGTGGGTCTTTTTTGGACAAAGTAAGGTTCTTATGTTTTAAGGAACCTGTTCTTTCCTGTACCTGCTTTTAACAAACTCAACACAAAATGCACAGCTTTTTCAACTGACAACAAAATAGGCTGTTTTATTATTATTTCTAAACTAATTGTATGCTACTAGATTGAAGTCAATTGAAAAAGCAGAGCTAATGTTGATCTCTGTTTCGCACATTTGTTGGTGTTTGAGCGCTTGACAGATGAGCAGTGTTAATCCAATCTCCTTCATTTCCTGTTCAGTGTGCTGAGATATATACACTGATTGACAGCCACTAGCCTGTTAGCACTTAACAGTCGAGTAATACAGACAGTGGCATCATACACTCAAGCTGCGGCACCAAAATCATAACAAATACTGCACATTGATGGCCAATGTTATCCTGAGCTCATGTAGCAAGCTTTGAAAGAGTTTACATAGATTATCATCAAAAGTCAATGTTAATGTCAAGTCATGTGAGGGTATGTAGTAGTGTATAAACACATATCATAATACAAGTTTGTCTGCATCTAATGTAATACCTTATGATAAGTTAGGAAGAAAATGTAAATGGGTTTTTGGTTTTGTATTTATTAATGAACATATACCTACAGCAGTAACAAAGAAACAAGGCTACTTATATACTGTCCACATGTGGTATTTTAAAACATTTTCTTCCATTTTTTGTCTATAATGATCAGTATTCTAGATTTGACATCAATTAAAAGAACATCTATTACTGTAACTTGGCGAGTCATTTCTCACTTTGAATTACAAGGTTAAAAGTAAAAACATTTTGAGTTT
Source organism: Apostichopus californicus (assembly GCA_020650975.1). Lineage (NCBI taxonomy): Eukaryota > Metazoa > Echinodermata > Holothuroidea > Aspidochirotida > Stichopodidae > Apostichopus > Apostichopus californicus. Next base: position 25,922 of record JAIPMN010011295.1, read on the forward strand.
TCAAGTTTTATTTGAAAGTATTGTTTAATATACTCTATGAGAGAATGCCTGGAATACAAATGTATTCAAAACTAAAAAAGAAAAAAATCCACCATTTAATGTTCATTTGGTTTACATTGGTTTCATTTGGTACATTTTAGCAATCAATTATTTACCAAAGATATGATGTTGCAATAGAGTAGTAGCTTCCTTAAAAGTTGAAATTGAAACATCTTTCAGGTCTTCGACTGTACAATAAAGCACAAATCCTACAAGTTCAGTCCAATATCCTGCTGTCAATGCTAATTGGCAACCTTAACTGATGATTACCTCCTGTTAGTCATGGTTTACACTGACATTCTGTCTACAAGCTCTGTTATTCAACATGACTTAGAGGACTAAGATCTCAAACATTCAGCTCCCTGTCATGGAGATTAACATAGAATCAATGACACATTCTCTGAATGATAGTGGTCAACCATGACTGCATTGATTGCAGTTGTTACAAGTTCATTAGGATGTTAAGGATCCTGTTCTGTTCTGTGACAAGCACAGTGCATGCCATGCTTAATGGTAACTGTTTGTGCCAGATGGGATAAAACCTTACATTCCAAGAAAAGGTTGTTTTCCATCATTTCTACTCTTCTCCTGTCAGCAATTAAAACAAGCTCCGTGAAATGATTAAGCATAATGCATCGACTCCAGTTCAAAGGGTTGGTATTTACTCAGAAAGGTTGCTAATGCCTTGCTAGGCTTGTGATTTGTTTGTATGTATTGTAATTGTGGTCAGAGATTTAAAATCCTTTTAAAAGAGAAAATTTCAAATTGACCTTGTTTGAACATTTTGAAGTGACCTTATTTCCACTTTTGAACTTTGGACATTGACATTATTACTACCTTATTTCCTGATGCTATATAGATACCCTGTCCCATCAGCTAATAATATTGTTACCATTATTCAACTGCCCAGCTGTGTATTGCTGTATTGCTATGTATTGCTGTGTATGGCTGTATTGCTGTGTATTGCTATGCCTGAAGATTTAATTAAACATGTTGGAATAGTAGGTGTAGTGATAGCTTCGGATTTAATCATTTCCATGGACTGCAGAAGCTGACAGAAGCAGCAAGGGAACCTGTCAACAACACTTCTTCTCATTTGACTTACCTGTTCTTTACTATCGCCGAGTCGCTCCAATGCTGGGGGAAGAGCTGTGGGTGAAAGAATAGTGAACACAAATAATGGAACAATTTCAACAGTACTAAGAAACAGATCATGAATTTAAATTCTGTACAGGGGCTGTATAAAACCTTCGATGATCATACCATGTTATTACAGTACATGATAATAATTTTCATTTACTGTACAGGTAAGTTGAACAATTCCAGGACTAATTTTTGTACTGTACTTTCTTGGCAGATAAACACCAAAATTATTTTGAGGTCATCTGAGTTGAACAATGAAAGCCACCAGTCATTACTTTCATATTACATTGATCTTCCTGGGAAGACCAACTTTGCTGTTACAACAACCTTACCAGTATGTGCAGACTGGGGGACAGCTTGCAAATTTTCTTAACAATTAACCCTAACAGCTGAGAATAGGAGGAGGTCAAATGAAAGGCAAATTGTGCTTTAATCAGCTCTGAAGAAATGACCATGCTAAGTACTTCACTTACTGTACATGATAGTGACCAAAGGAATGTTTGAAGTTACATATAGTCAACCTAGATTTATTAATCAAATGATCAGTTATTTCTCTAAATATTCCAAACAAATACAGTAATACAAATAATTGATGCATATTTTCCAAGGACACTCTTCTCTTAGGGTTCTAATGTAGTTTATTTACAAGTTTTTTTTCTTCAAATTGTAATTCATTTATATATGGTACATTTTCAAATTTCATTTGAAAAGGAAGATTGGCAACATAATCAAAATTGGTTGTTTCTTAATAAACTGTCACAGTGAGTAAGTAGCATGTAGTCATTAATTAAAGACAGTTAATTTTACAAATGTCAGAGATCAACACAGATTTAGCTACAGATT
>JAIPMN010011296.1:0-13251 GCA_020650975.1 Apostichopus californicus
CTTGTCCCTACCCCCTCTCACTACCCCGTCCCCTCCCCCTCCTATAGTCAAAACATTCAAACCCACTCACAGTTGACAATCATCATAATGAAAACGGCACAGTACACTGTCAACCTAATCTGAATAAGTTTGGAAACTTCTGTTCATTAGTTTGGCTTTAAACATTAGAGATGGTAATTTCCTGTAGCCCCAAAGCTCAGAGGAAGCTTCCAGATATGAACATACAATATATTAATATTTGCCTCAGATGCCAAAACTGCCAAGAGGGACGTTGGCTTCCTGGGATTTTCAAACGGATGACAGGCAGAACCGGCAACGTGTGATTTCATGCATGTAGTTTGGTTTTTATGGCCAAAACTTCTTTTACCCAGACTCAGCAATAGATGAACATAATACCAATTGTTTTTTTCCACCTTCAATTATTATTTTCATCTCAAACTTAGCAGAAACAGGAAGCATACAAAAGGATATCCAGGGGCTGGGGGGGGGGTGGGGGAGGGGATTCTCATCAGCAAGGCGTCTCAAATACATCATAGTTTTTCAATATGCTTTTCTAGTTCTACTATATTGTGCACTTTAATGATGTATATATATATATATATATATATACCAACCATCCCATGATTAGGCAATTCTGTATATATGGTACGTTAGAGCTATGGTATATATAGTGCTTGATTTGAAGTTATATCAGATGATTCTAATTTCTTATTAATGTATTGATGGCTTTTTTACTTTTGTGAGGTAGAATATTTTGCATATATGTACCAATATTCATGTAGTACTGTCCCAATGATGATGAAGTGTGACTGACAGATGTGAGAAAAAAACAACAAAAAGAATTAAACAAATAAATAAATAACATAAAAAACCTTGGAATGTTCATACCTCTACTATTGAAATCATGATTAATTTTAGAATTTATTAATTAACCTGTAGCCCTATGTCCTTAGAAGGATGAGGTGTTAAATTAAGACATTTCACACAAAGTAAATAATTTGCTAATATGGAAAGCAATATATGGGACAGAACGAGGTCTCCCATGAAATTTCAAACAGAAACTGGAACTGTGGATGTACGTAAACAGCTGTCATTCTACCAAGAGAGAGAAAAAAAAATTGGTTTTCTTTCATTTTCTACTGAAACCAAGATTTACCAATCCTGAATATTACTCAACGTCAAAACTAAAGACGTAGACTTTTTCATCGAATGTATGTAAATGAGTGACTTAAGTATTCAGTAATCTACCATCTGGAAGATTTTCTTTAGCTGATTGAGGAAGTTTCAAGTTGTTCCTCGCAAGAACTGTACATCTCCAACACAGTTACCGTTGGACTGCAGAGGTTCGGGTTTGCTCATCCTTGAAAGGTCATTAATGTTGACCCCCACAGATTATTTGCTAGAAAAAGTCAAATAATGGCCACTCATGCTTCAACAACCTTTTTTACTCCCAATCCTTAAGTGTATCCCCCTACCTCCCCCCCCCCCTTCTGATTGTCACATTGGACACTCATCAGTGTCTGGCAATAGTTTGGAGATTCAGAGATCTGGAAAGTACTTTTCAAACTTTTAGCATGTTAAAATTTGGAACCAATTTATACTGATTACCTTAAATAGCATTTTTCAGAGATCCTAACACATTATCTTTCATATAATAGTATGTACATTATGATACCAAACTCCACACAAAATCCAGCCTTAATGCAGAGCTGAACACTGCAAGTTTTCAAGCCAGCAGCAGAAAATACCGAAATCTCTCCGTGACAAAAAAGTCGCAGACTGACAACAACAAGTTGAGAGGGGAGAAGAAAAAAATAAATAAAAGAAAAAGAAGAAGAAATACAGGATAGGAATCGCTTCAATAGTTTTTTGCCAAAATTTGTTCTGTAAAGGAAAGCAGCCAAACGTATCAATTGCTTCGAGTTAAGGAACCACTTAAAAACGTGCCACTGGGGAGGACAATGTAACTGCCAAACAACTCTGCGGTAATTTGCAAACAACGAGGTAATCACAAAAGGAACCCTGGTTATAGTTTAAATATCATTAACAAGGGCTGATCTTTCAAGGATGGCGCTGATGGCCTGGGAGACTTGCTCTTCTTCTCTGACAATTGAAACTAACCCTAAGGATGTCCTACATCTACAGACAAACATGTTTATGTTAGAAGAATAGCACTTTCTTTAAATGAGGGGATTTTTTTTTGGGGGGGGGGGGGTTTGGGTACATGAACAATTGTCTATTGTTGGATTAATTTATATATGACTGCATAGTTTTATCAGTTACCAAAAACATAGTTTTAACCCAAATGCAAATGGATAGTGGGGTAGTATATCCCAACAGAATTGAATTTTACGTACCACTGGTGAATGACCCATATTAAAAGAACAGTCTAGCAAAGGTTAATGGTATGTTGATGTGTAATAATGTTCCTTCCTCTTGACTTATATACTTCTACAGTACTCAGAACTGCAAGTTTACTGTACATCTCTGATACTCAACCAAGTTATCAATGTCATGAAGTTACCATAGCATCATTCATTCATTCATTCAAATTTATAATGTGATACCATTAAAAGATAATACTAAAAGGCAGAATTTTAGTTTTGTTATATCATAACAATTTAACAACAAACAACAACAAAAGGAAGAATTTTAAACGCTTTTTCCTGATATTCTGTATAATTATGTTTTAGCTGTTTGGGAAATATTTCCTAGTTCCATCTGTGATGTAATACTGCCACAAAGACCTGAAACCATTTGACTTTCTCTGTGTCTTTCTTTCACATTTTCAAGGTACTGTAGAATGTTAACATGCACTGTTCACTCTGATGCCATAATTAGTGACGTTGGTCCTGTTACGAGGTTCACAATATGTTAGATTCAGCATTAGCAAAATCTATTTCCATGACAGAAAATAAACATTTAAATATGGAAAGGAAAATATTTAGACTTGACCAAGTCTTCAGAGTTGTGTTTGACAGAACATTGAATCTACAGTATAGTATCTTCCCTATAGAATAAGATTTTCCTGAACTTTTTGGGGAAAATTTTTCATGACAGTTATCTCTATCGCATAGACCAATATATATATAACGTAATAGTTGGGCCTGTGCGTCTTTCCATTAACCTTTATTCGATGCCATGTTATGAACCAGATCTAAAATATGAGAGGAATTTAGAGGCATGCTCGTCAAAATGAGTTTTCCAGTTTACTTCTGCCTGAGCAGTGACAAGAGCCAGTGGAGGAGTTTGTAAGATCAATATTAGAGAAATTTCATTTCATTTTAAAGAGATCAATCTAGATGCAATCAAATCCCAATTTAGAAAGTCTGATATAAGATTACAGAGACATACAGAACGAAACTCTAGTTACAAGCAAAGGTCAACACTGCAGTAAATATAACACACGTACATTACCTACGTCAAATGCTGGTCGATGAAAATATCGACGGTTGGTACAGTGTATATTATGATCCAAGGGTAGTATATAGGCATTTTCTGACAGTTCTTAATTCTCTCATAACTTACTCGAAAACGATGATGAAAGTTTGAGTTGATATTTAAATATTCATTAAAGATTCAAAATGATATATAGTACAAGGCCGCAGCTTTAATGTCACCGTTGAAATGATTCTTGAACTGCCCTCCGATTGATCGCAACTGTGCATAGTGCTAATGGAAGGTATATTGGTTTTCTATTTCTGCATAGAGTGGGCAGGATTGGGGGGGGGGAGGGAGGGGGAGGGGCAGGCGGAGAGAGGAGTGGTTGTTATGAAATAATGTGGCCTGCTTCTCTGGGGCAAACTGTCGTATCAGTTGACAAAGCTGGGACTGCAATTGCAGCTGTTTCACAGTTTTGTTGCTAATTTGCAATAATACTGAGAGATTGATCTAACAACCGACCCACATGTATGGGTAGGAGAGGGGTGGGGGTATGGGTAGGGAAGGGAAGGGGAGTGAACTGGGTTTGCTTACATGGTGTATATAGGAATTAAGTTCATCTTGCATTACTGTTAAAGGTCATCTCACCTCAAGAACCAGATTGAACTACATAAAGTTTCATTCAAGATGGCACATACCATAGCAACTGGACTGTTAGCAAGTAGTGCACAAAAATAAAAATAAACAGAGAACAGTGTGCACTATGCTAAGAAACTCAAAAAGTTGGAAAATGTTGAAATTGGTCTGATCCAGAAATTGCAATCGTTCGCTGTAGTTGAATGAAATCCAATGCGGTTGACTTGAATCCACGTATTTACCTGAAATTACTTGGGTTTATAAACATGTTCTCAGATAACTTCATCTCCCTCCTCCTCCATCTCTTCTTACCCCTCCCCTTCCTCCTCCTCCTCCCCTCCCCTTCCTCCTCCCCCTGCCCCTCCCGACACCTTTTCTTTTTGTACCGACTGCATTTCGCCCATCTATGATGTAACGATGGATTTACTATAAACTGCCTCAATGTTTATCTTATGAATTGCAGCCACTGCCATTCTAGAAAGTAAATAAATACTTCAACAAGAAACAGCAACAAGTTTGTAAAATTTCAAGAATGCCGCATAACTTGGCAATTTCTGAGAAACCACAGATTTTGCACATGGGAACCATTACAGTAGCAGCTTTGCCCCCCCCCCCCAAACCCAAGGTCACATTCTTTACTCTTATTGTTACACAATAAAGAATATTTCTCTAGTTCTGTTGTTTACATAATTTGTGATAACATGAGAAGAATGCTATTTGGCACAAATTCAAGAATTATTCAAAGGACCCAACAATTGTGCAACCCACTCTAATCCCAACAGAAGATACTGTAATATATACTGTATGAAACACACAACAAGGTTAATCAATGTCAACAGATTTTATGGCAAATCTGTCAAAAACAAGAAAAATAAGAACAGGAAATATAGTATTTGGACCGATGCCTTAATATTTAATTTCATAGCAGGGTGTAGTTGTCATTCCTGATTTGTCTTCCTTTCAATCATAGCGATCCACCTGTTTACAAAGTGATTCAATTATATATATCTTTCATCCATTTAGAGGGAGCTGGGGGTAGGATTTTGACGATAATAATAATAATAATAATAATAATAATAATAATAATAATAATAATAATAATAATAATACTAATAATACTAAAATATAATAATAATAATAATAATAATAATAATCCTAAAAATAATCATAATCATAATCATAATACTAATAATAAAAGTTTAATCCTTTGCATAACCCGGGTTTACTTATATTTAAAACTCAAATTTTGGCATTAATTTGGTATTTTGTTTTTTTTTGGACAGTGCCCTTTACACTGAAAAATAGGTCGCAATGTTTCAAAAGTGGTGATATTTGCTATTGTATTTGATTCCAAGATGAATATCAGATACTAAACTTGTTCTTTCTGAAGAAAGAATACTGCACATTGAGTTGGCATCCCATTATTTGGTTTCCTACTGTTACGAATAAAAATAAATAAATAACTAAATATATTTTCAAATGGAACAGGGCTCTATCCCTCCCTTGCTTTAATTATGGAGTATTTTTGGACCCCTTCTCTGTGATTATTATTTATGTCAATGATTTATCGTACAATCTTTCAATAGAGACTTCGATGCTGTTCTTTGCATACGACAGACATACAAAATTATGTGCATGCTCTAACAGTGATTGGTAAAGATTTGCAAGTCAATTGCTTGATTGATATATGAGCCTAATGTCTAAGTAACTCCGGTTCTTTTATTATCTTTTTTTGAATGAAAAAAAAATCTTGGTGACATGAAGCTTTCTATAATAACACTTTTCAGAATTTACATTACCTTCTATAATTCCATAAATATATATTAATGTAGGGAGTGCCATTAGTTGATATTACTGATGTGTCTGTGAATTCCTTTCAGCATTTGAAACAGTCTCCCATATTGAATTCAAATTAACTGTAACTGGGTTAATCAGTTCATTTTCCCTTTCATCTCCAATCTAATCAAAGGAGTTGGTATTTAATGGCGGAGACAGACAGACAGACTTCCTACAGTGTAAGGGTGTCTTAAGTGCACTCTATCTCCATGTACCTCCCAAGACTCGCTATTATTAAATTAGTTATTGAAACATTGTATGCAGTATCCTTTCTGCACATTTTAAACTCATTTTTTTCCTATAGCAATTCTGAGGTCTATGGATTCTGTTTCTCATCCAATTCTGAAGAGTGTCTTCAGCAATTGGTTTTATCGACAAATAACTTCGCTATACTGTAGATAATTGAACTTGTACAGCAATTTTGTCCATTTTAGCATATATATAGTACCTTACCATACAATACAAGAAACTTCATTCCCTGATGTACATTAGTATACTATGGAATTCCAAGCTACGCCGATTTAAGTCTGCACAGCTTTACGCCTCATTGCAAACGGAGAGCCTCGAATACATGATTACTGTACACATGCATAGCTTACTGTTAAGGTCAATCAATCAATTAATGTAGTTACATATCGCCCTACCAGACCTCACCAGTGTTCGCATCTCTAACACACAGACTGATTAAAATAAACATGTTTTCATATTAAACTTGTCAAGATTCGCCTGAGATGAATACCTGAGACGAATACACAAGTTTTCACCATTCACAACAACAGTCCCTTGTGTTTGTACCCATGTAAGTCATTCCAGCTTCCAATTTCATCGTAGACCAGGTCTGAATAAATGCTATTGTTCTCATTGTTGATATATTCTCAATTTATACACAACATCATAGGACCTCACCGCCCTGCAACCACCGAAATCTCTTTCATTTTGATTCATTCTTTCGGATGAAACCTTTTCGGGTTGCTTCATGAACTACATATATGACTAATCGAAAGTACAAAAAGCACTACTGTTACAAATGCAATCAAAACACTTGCCTCTTTATTGCATCTACAGACTTAGGAACCACTAAGCCGCTGGCTATTAAACACAGCCAGTTGGAAAATACTGTACAGTCTGAGTATTTCATCCCCTATAGCGCTGACAGCAGGCTTTGAGACGTGAGTTATGGAAACATTTGAAATCCCATAAAAATGTAGTTTTTTGACACAGTTTCGACGTGTTTGATTTCAAAGAGTGACGTAATTAGTCTAAAACTGCGAAATTTTTAGGTGGTCAAATGTTGAGGACCGATCAAATCAAATTCATCAATTAGTCCCTCGTTAACTTTTTAAGTCCATTTCATTTGGTGAAGGAAAATATGGTAAAGTACTGTATTAGTGTGATCAATTGCAAATTTACTCTATTTGGAATGACACTCTATAGGTAGGTTATTTGGTGAAAATATTTGACAAAAACAATAAAATTATATATTATAAATAATCTAAATCGGTTCATGATTTTGTCATCATTCTGTAAGTTGGTATACTCTGTGAGAGAGTAGAGTATGTTGGTTGTCCAAAGGCCATTATTTTTGGGGTTTTGTTTCTTCTGTTTTGTTTTTTTTCTTTGCAGAAACTTGTTTGTACTGCAAAGCCGGATGTATAACAAGATCATAGAACATATTAATGGGTAGTTTTTAATATAGATACTGTATGTGCACAAAGTGCTGGTCGTCCTTCAGTAAATTAAAGGGTAGGTTTGATTTCATATCAGACGTCAACAAACTTAGATCTTCCCACTAATCAGAGGCTTACACCTGACAAAGCAACCCTTCAAAATCAGCTCAGTTTAATGTAACCAAACCTAGATGCTACATTGGACGAAAGAAAAGAAGTGAAATTACAGGAAACAACCCTAAAACTTAGCCCTGTTAGCTCCCATCTATGAGCTACATTGCCTGGGAATGACATACTATGCTTCAACTGACTATCCCTAAAAATCAGGCCTGTTAGCCCCCATCTATGTGTTATATTGCCTGGGAATAACATACCATACTTCAACTGACTATCCCTAAATAGAGCCCTGTTAGCCCCATCTATGTGTTACATTGCCTGGGAATGACATACCATGCTTCAACTGACTATCCCTAAATAGAGCCCTGTTAGCCCCATCTATGTGTTACATTGCCTGGGAATGACATACCATACTTCAACTGACTATCCCTAAAAATTAGCCCTGTTAGCCCCATCTATGAGCTACATTGCCTGGGAATGACATCAATGCTTTAACTGATATTCCCTAAAAATTAGCCCTGTTAGCCCCATCTATGTGTTACATTGCCTGGGAATGACTTACCATACTTCAACTGATAATCCCTTAAAATCAGCCCTGTTGTAATATAACCTTAGAATTGTAAGTGACATTCTCCATGAAAAGAAGGTAAGAAGGCAACCCATAAACATAATAACCCCAACCTAGATGCTACTGTATATATATTCCCTGCCAAAAGGGGAAACCTAACAGTTGACCCCCAACAATCGGCATAGTTAACTCAATAATAAAAGTTGCTACATTCCCTCAAGAGGAAATGCAACTGACAACCTTTCCTGATTTTGTGTATAAAGTAAGCATACTGGCATGTTCATTGCCAGCCAATACATACTGCATATCTATACTATCTAAATAATATCATACTTGTAATTCAATCATTGCTGTAATTCTGCCTAATTCACCAGCTGGTTTTCATCAACAGTTTGGTTCCCTTAAACAACAGCAGATTTATGGATAAACAATCGGTTAGAGTGACATTATCTTTCACTGAAAATAATTAAAGTAGGTTCCTATGTATGCATCAGGGATTAAAAAAAATTCTTGCCTTTAAGCTGCTCTTACTTCCTGCCAAGTTCAAATCATCTTTATTCTTTACAACTTGAAAATGTTTGCCTCAAGGTCTTCTGAGGGTCACCCTTTCTAAACTATGTTTTTTATGTAAACAAATTATATAAGCCTCATATTTTAAATTATAAATGTGATGAAGTTTCCAAAACATTTGGGGGTCATTTTTATTGTTTTACACTAAATTATGTAAAGTACAGTAGCTCAAATATCTAGTAAAGAAAGGAAACTTTATTCCACAAAAGCTATACATTTGAACTAAGGACAACCAGAAAAAGAATGCCAAAATGCTTAGAGGTTTCGATGACTTCTGCTTGTTCACCATAAATAGCTCTTATGATATAAATATCCTGATTTCAACCATGAGATATTATGGAAAGTAGTCATGCTCCATAACTTGAGATATCATGTTTACAAGTTTTCAGTTTTTTACCTCTACTGACCTCAGATAACTTTTGACGTCCACAAAACAGAAAAGGATTCTTTTTCTCAATATGTCATAATAATGTACATACCAAGTATGAAAAGTATCCATGATTCCTATCTTGAGATATCAATATATCAGAACACCTTTGACCTCCACAAAAAACAATAGGGTTCTTCCTCTTAAAATGATACATCAGCTTATGAACAATGAAAGGTTCCATGGTTCCTATCTTGAGATACCATGTTTGCAAGCTGGGCATCACACACAAACAACACACTCACACGCACACACACACACACACCATCATGACTGCATTGGCTACGATTATCATCGAAACCAAAAACTGCTAAGTCATTGCATATTGAAAAGAATGTACATGACCTTTAAAACTGTAGTTATGAATACAATCCATAATGAACAGGAAGCAGATTATTTGCTTGGTAATGGAAAGTGATGTCATTGAAGTCATTATGTTCCGTAACTTATACAGTTGGTCAGTATTTAAAATGAAATAGCAATGAATATGGTTGGTATATATCATGAAGGTATAAAAAGTGCAATTGACCAAACCTCCATGATTACATGGATTCACAGAACTAGTAGCCAGACATATGTGACAATACTGTCGTGGATGGTCACAAACATGATCATACAAATATTAAAGCCCGGTGAATTTCCTTGTATTTAGGTTATATCCTGAAGTATTCTGAGTAAACCTACGCTGTTCTAACTACAGCAACTGTGTTATTAACAAATGTATCTATAGACTATTGAAAGTGTTTTGCGGTGGCTAACACTGTTTGCTTAACAAAATTGCTGGCAATTATGCTCAATCTATATCAATAGCTATGTCAAAACCACATCCTCATAGCTGTTTGTTTTGGTGGAGATTTGAATTTTCAGTTGGGTAATATTTTGTGAATGCATCTGGCAACAGCAGAATGAATGATGTCATCATGAGCTGAAAAGGTTTTTTCTTTTCAATGCGCACCAAGTCGGTACAAAAGGGATTGCCTTATGTAGGCCGAAGGTTTGGAATTCCCTTTCTCTCCCTATCTGAGAGATCGACAACATTGACGGATTCAAAGGTCACCTAATACACACATTCTTTTCTAATAGCATGATATATTATCCTAATTGTTCGTATAAGTCTTGTTTCTCACCAGTCCACTTGTAGGCCTATGTCATCATAGTGTACATAGAAGGTGGACTATACAAATACCTATTAATCATTTATCTACAGTAGATCTTCAAAAAGGAAAGGGAGAAAAAATATCATGAAATTCTAAGCACAGAGAACACTGAGTGACAGGTTACCAAAAAAAAGGCATTCTAAATGTACCACATTTCAAGGATAAATCCACAAGGTGATAGGAAAGTAACATGTTTCAACAACTTCTACCTTGATGACATCACAGACTGTATACTGTACTGTGATGCTCTCCGTGATAGAATCAAGCGTTTAGATAGTCAAAAAAAAAAATAATAATAATACATAAGTTTTATATAGTGCCAAACAAACTATGAAATCATTCTCGTAGCGCTTAACATAATAATAACAATTATAACATATATGCTTTAGTGAAAAGATATGTTTTGAGAGCTGATTTGAAATAGGTCACTATTCATTCAATAGACCATATTTGAAGTTTCATTGGGGAAGGTCATTGGGACGGGATTTTCCGCTCACAGAGTGGAATAATTTTCTCCTTCATATAAGACTTAATTATGATGCCTGCCAAGGTCATATATATCCCTTTGAAAGTAGCTGAGACATTTTTTGCGATAAAAGCAGCATTTTGAATTGATTTTCATAAATTATGAATGCCTGTTGATCTGTGTACTCATCAGCACTAGATCTTATAAGACTGAAAATACTTAATTTTTAAGCAGCTTTTACCATTAGTCGATACTTCTAGGCATTTTTTTTTTTTTTTTACAACATCTGCTCAAGAAGATGAAAATGTGTTTAGTCATACATACTACAGTAAGAAACTTGGATAGATGTTTCCATGCAATGAATATTCATTTACAGAAACATTACTTTTTACATTCCATTTGAATTTAAAAATATAGTCAGTCTACAGTAGATAAGGAATAACATGTATTGTAAAATATATAAAGTTCATCTTTTTGACTTTTTCTCCAGATTTTGAGATAAAAAAGTTGATCAGATCATATTATACATATTAAAGGAAGTACAGCTAGTGTCAGAGGCAACTGAAGAGGGTGAGAAAGGGGTGGGGGGGGGAGGTATGTTATAGTCCTCTTCTATATAACCACATGCTGAAGTCCAGCTTTTAAGTAAATCATACAAGTTTTAATCCTTATCTGAATTATTCATCTTCCCATGACTACATTACAATTTAATTTAAATATTATAGGCAAATCCGGGGTTTTGCTGTACTGTAGCTTCATTTATCAATGTCAGCAAAATCAATATAATAAATAATTGTAACTAGTACGACTTATGACACACTTCACAAAATTTCCCACTTACGACTGTGATTACCTGTAGAAGTGACAACAGCCTGAGACGAACTTAACAAAACTATAACGACCAGAATTTCTGACTATTCATAGAACTTTTAAATTCTGCACGTCATAAACCATTAGTATGCCATGATTCATCAACAATGGAAGTTTCCACATGACAAACTTTGTGCCCATGTCATATGTGATGACTGACACATGCATTCATGTTTTTTTCACAAATTCAAATATGAACAGTTGTGGGAATTGAGGGCAGCAGTTATGATTGCATGATAGAAAGGCTCCAGAAGGTGACCACATAGTGGACAAAGCCTGGGCAGCAGCTGGTTCAACAATATAGAATAGATGGCACTAGTCATGAACTTACAGTATGTGAGGTACAAACACTGGTGTTGGGTAATATTTTCTATTCTGAATTTCAGTTTTATGGGAAACTTAATGTTCAAGCAGTTGTCAAAATTTCCATGTCTGACATGTAAAATTGAGTTACTTCTTTTTATGGAAAGAAATGGCTTGAGGTCAACAGATACTGCCTGCTACTGTTTTTAATAGGTGTAGCGTAAAATATGCAAGAGTGACCTTCCCAAAAATGAAAATTGGCAAAAGTTGGCCTAATATCTCTGGTACGATCATACAGTAGGAGGTGAATGAAATTGGGACATATTTTGTGTACAGTAGGTCTACCATAGCAGGATACTGTTGGTAATCAAGTGAACAGATAATGCAAACTGACAATGTGACAATGTGTTTCGGTCAAAATCTCAGTCAATCTAAAGGCAAAATACTCATCCTTAACAAAAACCAAGATAAATGATACCTACAACATTTTCTGAAATTTCAATCAAACTCCTTCCAAATGGGAAGCAAAAGCACAGCTTGATTAAAGTCAGATTTTTTTTGAGATACAAACTGCAAACGCTGCTGACTGGTGGTCAAATGCTTACAACAATTCAACAATAATTTCAATGTCAAGTTGATGATGGTCATGGCAAATTGGCAATCATTTTGTCACTGAGTATTCGTGCTGTATACCCTAGTTCGCAAACTCTGCTGATGTACAGTTAGAAGTACAGTCTACAAATCACCTTTTATGACAAGAAAAATTCACCACAAAAATCCAGAAATCAGCCTAAATTAAATCTCTTAATCAACCTCGGCCAAAGCTATGAATTGTACTTGTAGTGATTTGCTGTCAAGTTTTGATGAAGTCAATTTTGGTTAACTACTCCCTTCCAATTTACTGTTTACCCTACTTTCTGTATAACATCATGATTTTTAACTCAAAACAGGTTAGCCTAGGTCAGTGGTTCTCAAACATTTTTAGACCACCGCCCCCTTCGACCATCTTGAACCGGCCCAATCCCCCTCCCCCTACCCCCTCCCCTCAACCAACCGTTCATAGTTGGCCGCTCAAGCGAGCAATCAGATTGTCTGAAGATATGCATATAGGAATGAAGAAACAGCCTACATTCCCTACAAGATGATGAATTTTCTCTCAACAATATTATTATTTTTTTTTCCCCAGACCCCTGGATGCCTAAATTATGGATCGGGTCACTTTCCGCCATCGTTACTTTCCGCCATAACTTACC
>JAIPMN010011297.1:1974-14712 GCA_020650975.1 Apostichopus californicus
CCCCCCCCCCCCCACACACACATGCCCAAACATAATTATACTCATTGCAAAAGTAGCATCCAATTAATTTATGAAGTACATCCTTGTAATCTAGTTAAAAACTAGAGTCAAAACCTCTTTGCATATCTACCTTCTGCCGAGTAGCCGGACACTTTTTTTGTTTTTACAACTTTCAAAATCAATGACTTCAAGTGCGGTGGATAATTTCTAAAGTGGATAAAACTGCTGTTTTTTAAAGGTAATCCAAAAAAAAGCCATATCGATTTTTGTTTTTATCAAAACTTTCAATTGTAGAGTGTTTTATTATTGATCATGTCCTAATTGGGTTGTCTGTCAAACTTTCTTTTAAAGTACAAATAGCTAGGCTGAAATATTATTTGTTCTCCGGTAATCGGGGTTATTTGTTGAAAATGTTTCAGGTGATTCTATCAAAAGCATTTGTTTTAGGAACAGTAATTAACTTCACAGACCAAAGAAGTTGTCTCAGTTGAAACAGAAAAATATTACAGCATGCTGTTCTAAATAGTACAGCTGGTAGCCATAGTAACCAGCCAAAATGCAAAACTCAACAACCAAGGATGAAGCTTCCAACAAAACAACAGTCACAACATTTCTATAACAATTTGTTTTCTTTCCCAGCTGACAACTTTTAAAGTGACAGACTATGTTAAAAACTTAAAACCAAAACAACAGAACTGTGAACTCAAACATTTACCAAAATAATTGACAACTTCCCTACTAAATGACTACAATGGTTGTCACATTTATGTTAGTTGTACAGATGACCTTACCGAATAAGTAGCTTTCTGGAAATCCACAAACAGCATGCATTTTGGACGAAGAATCGGTAAAATATGTTTCCCCTATCAAGTGAATTAGCCCCCAAACGCACAGATTTTTTTTTATAAAAAGGCTTTTAGAATAGAACAACTGAACTGAACTGAACTTGCTGAATCTCGACCACAGAGTAATAATGACTATTTGAACTATCTGATCCAAACCCCCCAAAAGAAACCCTGTGTTACAATCGTGTCGATCTTTTTGTTGGTAACACCAAATATGCACACAGACAGTCTGATCTACCGGGCACACTTTCTTTCCTATAAACCGACGCAGCTTTTTTCCCGAAATCTCAACAGGAATTCGTCTATGGGGAAAGAACTGTGTGCGGCTTGACGTGCAGGAAGCCATAACTTCCTGATGGTTCTTATGTGAGCGGTCATGGGGTTGCACCCCTAACGTAGAACCACTGGCTTTAATTGCTCTAGTTTCCTCCAATGAGATTAACTGTCTTTGATGAGTCACCTCGTCGATCGCGCATGGGTTTCGAGATATAGACCATGAGATCATTTTGTGATAGGGCTATTATAAGTGCGTGAAAACTGCGGTCAAGATGTTATGGGGTGATAAGCAGTCAACGAGGAATGGAGGCGGGGGGGGGGGTTAAAAAGGTAAAAAACAACAGAAAACATTCTGACTGTTTTTTAGAAATCTTAGATGTATTGCCACTTTCTCACTATCTCTCATGGTTTACTAAATTTAAATTGATTGGCTAAACACACACATATCAAAATTATTTGTAAGAAAAGTCACTTTTCCAAAATGATACTTTTGGAGGAAATTTTTTTATTAGAAACTAATACTTCGATGTATGGTCAATTTCTCTTCATGATTTTTGCCCCTCCCCCTCCCCCACCCCCACAGATACATATGATAAACGATATATTTAAAAAAAATCATTTATGAGATCTACACAGGGGCACACAGACTTGAATGATAATTACTGAAATTCAACTTTTCATAAAGTTCTGCAAGAAAATTTTTTTGTTTTTTGTCAGTAATAAATTCTAACAAATTGAAATTGATTGCCTAAATACATATATCAAACTTGAATGTAAATAAACAGATTTTCAAGTTTCTATGAAATGCCATAAAAACAAAAGAATAAACCACATCTTATGATGTGTACAGTGTGTAGGTGTGTGTATATATACAGTATACATAAACACTATGAAACTTGAATATTTCATGCCTGTCTACAAAATGGTGACTCACTTTTGTTTATTTAGTTGAACATCATAAGTCAATACCAGATGAGCAATAATTAAGCTGGATAGATTATCGTGGCAAAAACAAACACCCACAATGCACTGGCCTCCACTTCACACCTCCCACGCAATTACTTGTGTATTGTTCCACATAGATTGCTATAAGTATAAGTCTGCTGGTATAACGTTTCTAATTAAAAAAATAATAATTTGATGTAAAAATAAAGCCGTGATAATTAACCTATTCACTGAACGGAGGCAATAACAGCCCAAATTTGAAAATTTTAAGGTATTCCATTCAGCTCTACTAGTTGAAAAAGAAAGCGCCCCCCCCCAAAAAAAAACAGGTATAAATTTCCTAATTCTCATATAATATGGTGTAAACTGAAGCTGGGATAATTAACCTATTCACTGGAGAGTGGCAGTAACAGCCCAAATTTGTAAATGTTAAGGTATTCCATTCAGCTCTGCTAGTTGGAAAAAAAAAACACCGGTATAACTTACTAATTCTCAAATAATATGGTGCAAAATAAAGCCAAATTCATTTGCCTGAATCCCTCAAACTTTTGCTTGAAGCTGTTAGGTGCATAAGTTGCTTGCTATTGGTTTCGTGAAGTCTGTTTGAAGTTACTATTTCCTAATACCTGTAGTACCGACCGCGGAAGAAACAAACCTAATTTGCAATGTTAAGAAATTAGAAATTAGCGTCATAGACGCTAATTCCTGAGAATCAGGAAAGCTTTTTTCCATTCAGCTATTAATCAGTTCAGGACATTTTAAGGAAATACTTTTAAGCAGGTAAATTCTTTGTAAAATTCAATTCCCAAATACTGTACGGCATTTAAGCAGAAGTGGGGCCCGGAGCAAAACTTGCCCATTTCAGAGAGAATTAAGAGGCTTTACGACAGCCTCGGCCATGTGAACAATGTGTACAGCAACTGCGAACTCACCTTGACCCAAGAATTCATCCAGAGAGGGCAGGCAATTCTGCGGCCCCTGATTATTAGGAAAGCTCAGGGAGTTCTCGATCTTGACGGCCGACGACAGGGGCGAGTCGATGGGCGAATAGGAGGGAAGGAGGTCCACTGGGATCGGAATGCTGTTACTATTAATAACGCAGTCTGAAAGAAGAGAAATGGAACCCGACATATTTAGGTCGAGAACCATATTTCCTGTCTGTGCATAACCAGTCCACTAATTATACTCCAATTGAGCATAATTTGGTAGTACAAATTAATAGGTATCAGACAGTTAATTTTCTAAGGCATACATGCGTTAAATATTTGAAACTAAAAACAAAAGAGATTTCATTTTGATATGTAGGCTTGAGACAAAAAAAAAACCTCCAATGCATTGTTATCGTCGAAACATGAAACCAGAAACACTGCACAAAAATTTGTTCAAATATTTACAGAAACAGTTGCGGAGCTGTCGGCAATGTTTGGACACTGTTAATACTTTCATTTTAAGCAATGAGGTAATCCATATATGTATATATATATATATTCTCTGCCTTAAAATTTGAAGTAAAAACCTTGCCAAAGCTTTGGTGATCATAAATTTGCTCATATCTAAGATAAGTATTTGCTGCAGTAGTAAAATTGATGTATATTCCAGATTGACACCCTCTGGAACCTTATGGACCCACATACCAACCCCCACCGTCCCCCCCCTTCAAAATATTTGATTTTTACTTTTGCAAATACATTCCAAACAAAGGATATTGGTACACTTGCCTGGCAATGTTCACAGGTGCCTCTTGATGTTGGGGCACAACTTGTTCATGGTAGTGGGTAGGGGAGTGGGAGGGGGTAGGGCACGGGAAGGGGGAGGGGTACCTGCATCACCAGCCTATTGGATAATTTATAATAATAAGTTATAATACTTTTTTCACAATGGCTCTGACTATTACCTTTCTTCATCATATCCAAGTGCTCCCAGAGAATGTCGCCCATGAAGGGCGGGGTACGGGACAGGAAGTCCAACATGGAGAGACCGCAGAGGTCCGCCCCCGTCAGGTTAAAGTTGGCCTCGCTGACCCCTTCCAGACTGAGCTCGTTGATGGCCCACCTAATCCAGGCGACCACGTGCTGTTTGCTCCATTTCTGGGGATCTGTGTGAGAAAAAATCGGATAATTCGGACCGTAACGGGATAGAAGAAAAAACATGGAACGACCCACAATTCAAAAGTTGTCGATCTTTGGGTCACGATCGACAAACTTTTCCAACCGATTAATTGATCGATTATTTTTTCACATCCTTCATAGCATCGGTCGAACTCGCCATCCAGGTAATTGTTTTTTTCGTCAAAAAAGCAAAGATTGGATCTTGAAAGTAGACACATTGAGTTTGTTTCCCTTTCTCTTTTTTACTAAAGTTAGCTATAAACTTAGGACAGGTATCTGCTTTAAAAAATCGTAAACATCCTTCGGGTCGGTCATTCGCTGAAGCTCGTTTCCCCGAACTACTTTTATTTTTATATCCCAACGGAGGAAGCAAAGTGCTCCACATGCATTATGAACGTGAAGTGTTTTCACTTCACGATTTTCCTCTTTCCTTTTCAATCCCACCTGACTGCCACTCCCCAAAAGATCGTAGCAAAAACAAAGTAATCTGCATGAATCCCTCAAACTTTGCTGGAAGCTATTAGATACACAAGTTACTTGCTATCCGTTTTCGTGAAGTCTGATTGCGGTTACTATTTTCCTAAAACCGGTAGAAGAGACCGCGGAAGAAATTGCTTTCTGAGATTTGATGTTTTTCTTCTCTGTCCTACCCACCATATATTCGAGGACTAGCCACGAGATGATTAATCATGGTCTACACTTTACGCTCTCCGTTAATAACGACTGAAACCAATTCTCCCCACTCCCTGATGGACAAAATCGTTAACTAATATTTTGCTATGAAACCCCATGATCCAACCGGATAAGCTAAATTTGCCAGTAGTATGGACAAAGATTTTTTAAAAAAATGACCTTCCCAACATTTTTTCTATATTTGTTGAATGTTCAGGTCCAATCGGCTGGCAAGTTGTGGGGGGGGGGGGGGGGGTACAAATCGTAACTTTGTGAGTTGACCAAGGAGACAGGAATGTTTAAAATGAATAAGTTTTATTACATAACCAAAATACTCACCTTGCGGGATCCTGAGCCGCTCTCGTTCTTTCTGGAAGCTGCTAAAGCTTTCCTTGAGGCAGGCAGTCATACGCGCGCTCGTGCCCGGGGTGGGGGGAGGCAGGGTACTGTGCAAATCTAAAGAGGAGGTAAAAGAAGGGGAAAATCCATTGTAAAACAACGACCAAATTTCAAACGGAAACATTTTTGAAACAGCATGGAAGTTTAAATATATCGATAAATGTGCTTTGCATTTTCTCTTCCTCACAGACAAACACAAGTTTTGTAACAGAAATATAAACACGAAATGCTTTTATGGATGCTCCGATCCATAAACATAAAAATTTGTTATGATAATCATAATCGTTATGATCAGGATTCAAACACTGATGATATGTCCAGGATTGCTCTACTGTTTAGATTAGACTTTTACCGTTCACCTGAAGTAACAAATATTTTTTTAATTTTGTTTTTAATCGTCAATTATACTCGAGAAGCACTACCCTGCAACTATTCCTTTCTGTTTTGCACCTTAACTAATATATAATAAATAATAAATAATATGTAATTAATATATTAATTACATAATGTAATTAATATATAATAACAATAAACTTAGAAGGACCACACCCAAGCAGCTGGGTGAGTAACAGAATACTTCTTTTTATGTCGCAGAAGATTTGCTGCAAGAATTATTAAGAAGGGAAGCAAACGAAGCCGTGTGAAGCACAGGGTACAGTAGGGCTAATGTCATCATTGAAGTGCAAGTAGTTTAGTAAATTATATTTCTGTATTTTGATATTTTGAGAGATGGGTGAAACATTTCTCATCACTGCTGATTCAATATGGAACAGTGATGAAACTTTTGAGGGCACCTCTGGAAAGCAGTGCTTTTGCACTGAGCAGGACTACCCTCATTAAAGATGACAATAACAAAAATAATAATAAAAAAAATAAAATAATAATCATGCTCTTCTAAGTGAGAGACGTGATAAAATCATGACTCACTTATGTCGTAAAAATTTCAAAGGGCGCTCTTAAAATCGAGATGACAAATATGCCTCGAAAATTATTGCATGATCCATGGATGAGATCTACAGAGTTAAAATTACTATAACATCCTCGACGGCAAACCAAAGAATAGCTTCAGTTATTGCAAAATGTTATAATTACAGTGTTTTTAAGGGCCAATGTAAAACTAATTGCTAAACTGAGCTTATATAAATACACATGAACACAAAAACAAAAGAACTAAATTAATCCCTCAAGACAGCAGAAGTATTTTCACCATGGCAACCATACTTTTTAATTGCAATTTTGTTGTGATATATATGAACATTACATTCTGACATTCTGTTCATTAGCAGAAGAGCACAAACTTCCCACTGCTCTGATATATGTATGTATATATATCTATATGCTATATGCATGTATGTATAGATGTCTGTTTACAGAGATAGCTAGCCTACTTGTAATAGGTTCATGCATGAGCCTACACTGTCTAGTGTGCATACATATGACCATGTGTTCAGCATTACTAGGACGTCCCTATAGAACTGCCATCATTCAACACGCGATGTCAAAGCATCTGGTATCCATTTTAGTCATCAAATCGATCTGTCTAAATCTTCTATCACACCAGGATCTTCACACTAGTAATTAGGAAATCTATGCTAAGATTTATAGTACTAGCCAGAAACATCCCTCCTCCCCCTGCCCCCCCCCCCACCCATTGACAGAAAGTTTCATCATGCCAAGAGTTAATCCTTGTTGGTTTCTTCTATGGACATCTATGAAACTTGAACTACTGTAGATACCTGTGCGGCAAACACAAACCAACTTCTGACTGTTTTGTGTTTTTGAAACAAATGGTTTGACCAAAATGAGCTTTCCAACCCATCCCTCTTCATATCTACCTCCCCCCAACCCCCCCTGGAGGCACAAATAGGGACAATGTCAATTATTGCTGTGAAAATTACGGGGGGGGGGGGGAACCATCTTCCACCCCACCACTTCCCCCCTTTTGTGAAGGAGCTCATACTGTCTTTAATCAGGTCCTGCGTCACATTGTATCTATAAAGCTGCATTTTTATCTTCAGAAGTACAAAACTAGTACACCACTAATACACCGGTAGTACACCAGAAGTACAGTACACCACACTGATACAGCAGTACACCACTGATAGAGTACTTACTGTACACCACTATTACACCACTGACCATACACCGGTGGTACACCACTAGTACCACTGATACAGTGCTCAGTACACCACTGATGCAGTAGTACACAGTGGCGGAGCGTCCATACAGTCAGGGGGGGCGGATGCCCCCCCTGACGGACTCAAATGGACTGCTGGTGCCCTTTTCAGCTTTTTACCACTTTTAACTTATTCGCGATTATTGACTTTTTTATTGCGCTCCCATCTACCTAATGACATTTGTCACATTTTTTGGGCGTGACACCTATTTATTCTTCGTTTATCTGCAAATAAGCAAGGCCCGGAGAGGGTCATTTCTGGCGATCTAGGGAGTATCTTTACTCAAAAATTTTGGTACGCTCCGCGCCAACCTGTGGTGGCGCTTCACTTATAGGTAGTGTGGGAAGCGCCCCTACAGACCATTCTCGCCCCCCTTGACCAATACCCCTAGCTCCGCCACTGGTAGTACACTACTAGTACACCACTGATCATACAACAGTGGTACACCACTATAGTACACCACCGCTACACCAGTCCTACACCACTAAAACTACACTTACCAATAGTGTTTACCCTTTAATTAAGCAGACCTAGCCGTATGGTAGATCCAATTGACTGTACACTAATTATGTACCTATGCTAATGAACCTTCTCAATTCAAACAGGCCCCACCGATGACGTCCATTGACACACAGTCGAAGCTATAAAGAGAAAGTCAGCCGTCAGTAAAGGTTGATCAGCAGTGACTTACATTTCCTACTGCGCTGCCCTCCCATGACTGCAGGATGTACTCAGGGCCCTACAGTCCTTATTTTAGGAACCGCCTACGCTACCGAACCTTGTCAAGGGCTTACTACGGGATAAACACATAACAACCGGTCTTTCCTCCCGAATGCTTTCAAACTTCCTGTGACGTCAAACGTAAACCATGCATAAAGTTCGATACGACCTCTAAAAGGGCAACCGGTTTGATAGTTAAACTATATTCCCTCTTAGCAGTGGCTGATATAGGCACAGTTGCTGAATGTACCGTCAACATGCTAAGACGTATATATATGGCGGTCTTGTACACGGGATAGAACTGCTATTTAAGTATATTTTAAGAGAGAGCTTTTCAAAACTGCTACTCAAAATTTGAATGAAAATCATTTTTAACAAATTTGGTAGATCTATAAATATCTTTAAATCTGAAAAAAAATACCCCCCCCACCCACTCTTCCATTCAATCCATACAGTGCAGCGAAAAATATTGTTAAACCTTTATCATTGCTCTCTTTGTTGCTTTTCTCAAGTCTTGGCCTAATTTAACGTTCTAAGCAAAATATTAAACTCTGTGTACCGATATAGTATTTTTTCAGAGAAAGTTCAAATAGAACTAAACAAGTTCGCCAGTTATAAGCACTAACTAGAGATATTACTACCAGTATCAACATATTCTGTGAAATGGACACATGTGTGACCATCTTCAGGGTTTTTCTTTCTCCTCCCCCAACCCCCCCCCCCCCTCTCCCTTCTAGCATATTGCACAATTAACCCAAATCCACCATTAAATATCAGCCGGGAAGGCATCTCAAATCAGCCACATATCGTGTGAGACTTCAAGCAGAACATGATATTACTCATGTATGTATGTATGTATTTTAGATCCTCCTGCAAGCAGGAACTCGCGAAGAAGCCGCATTGGCTTATCAAAGCCACAAGCTGACCGAAGTCAGTCTCTTACATTCATATTTAACGTCCATGATTACTCATAACACATCACATCATAGGGTCATTAGGGTGGATATTCAGTTCACGATTTTTAGCCCATTTTATCATTTATTTAACGATGTGGAAGAAATTCAGATGACAAAAAAATGTGGATTTTCTCTTGGATGGAAATAAAGAACAACACCTTAATTTTGGGACGGCCTGGGATGGAACACACGACACCTCCCAGATGCTAAACCACCTCTGTGGTAGTTCAACTCCATAGGTCATAATAAGGGTTTGGTACTTAACCACGATGTGTGGTACATGTAGTGGTCTTGTACATAAGTTGCTATGATCGTAAACTCAATATATATAAATTTAACAGAACTTTGGACAAGCCTGAACAGCTGGGCATATTTGTTTCATGTTGTCCAGGAAACAGGTGGTCTTCGAGATAGGAAGCCTCACTTCCTGTGAACTAATCACTCCCCTCAAAGGTTCATCACATCTATGCAAATCAGTTTGATAGTCCACCAATCAAACGCCGGATTCCTTGCTAGGACCACGACGACGTGGGAATTTCTCACAAACAAAAGAAATGCTAAATGCAATAGGTTCAGGGGGGGACTGCGGTCTGCCAGGCCAATTAAAGAGCTTGTCGAGTACATATACGGGCGTCTGATGAGGATTGACTAATTCCACTTATATCTGCAAGTGTGGTAATTAATATTGGGCTTTTTAATCAAGCACTTCCTCGTCGGTCCTTAATTTAAAGACTTTACATTTCAAAAAACGCGAGGAAACTTTCCATGAGGAATCTTAAAAAAGTAAGAATAGAAAACTTGTGGTGAACTCCACGACCCAATTCAACATCACAGACTGGCGGACAGGTCGGAGAGTAACTCTGACAAGAATCTCGATTCGTGTAAACTTGATGAGAACAAGAGCATCGTGAATATTCATGAACTAAATTCTACCAATTATAACCCTTGTAGGTAAAAGCATGGGGATATCTTAGGGAAACAAAACTCTATTTGCTCAAAATTTCGAAATTTTACAGTACTTTTTGCTTTCCACAAATCTAGAGGCTTCAAAATTCAGCTTTGAAAGGTGCCCATGGTTACATAGCAATAGTGTTGTTACTTAATGTAAACAGGGTCCACTTTGGTGATATATATGTACAGCAATAATTGTAACAGCCATTATCTATCGGTAACTATCATTTGACCATCGAATTTCAAAAAATGTAGCAATCTCCATACACAATCCCTAAAACTCACTGGTTTTGGGATTAACGAGCAAAGATACTTTATACCTTTCTCTGCTTCACATATGCACTTTCCCATCTACCTGACTATACATTGGACATTTTTAGCACTGCGCCCTCGCTCCTCGGACACCGCCCACTTACACCTCCTTCGGATTCTACCACCCAGGAAGACAACTATACGTTTTACTAATGGCTCTTGCTTAACAAGTTTCAACTGTTTCTCACAAGTTTTTGGAACTATATCTTGGATCTTCGGTCGCAATCTCCTTACACAATCTACTGTATATATAGGATGGAAATTTCTGTCACAGCGTGACTGTGTCACGTACCAAAGCAATCAGTTGACAGTCGGACCCCCTAAATGTACCGAGAGACCCGACGTTCGGTGAAACTTCGAGCGAAAAGAAAAGATAAATTTTTGGAAAAATTGAAACTCACTGAACGACGGGGTAGCCAACTCGTCAGGTAAGTCAAATCCGGTGGGAACTTCTTGCAGTTTGGTTTCCGATTTGATGCAGAGATGGTTGCTAGGCAACAGCATACTGGAGGAGCTCTCTGCTTCTTGTTTCAATTCTCGGATGTAGTCAACCTTAACAAAAGAAGAGAATGAAAAAGCAAAATAAATTAAGACGAAAAGAGAGATGTGAACATTTGAAATATTCACGACGCCACGAAGCGTGAAATTTAATAATAGATAACGAAATAGTAGCAGTAATGTGATGTCATTAGGACATGATACCACGGTAACATATTTTCCAAAGAGGTCGGAAAGAGAACGGAACGTGTCTTCATCGTTTCTCGCATATATCCGGTACTAATTCATTTGAGTATTTGGTGGAAAGATTTTGGTTTTCCACAAATTCATATGACTCATACTCAAGGATATAAAAAGGAAAGAGTTTTTGAAAGTATTTTTCGATTGGTAAACATCCCCCAATCAAATGCGAATATATCAGAATCGGGTATCGTTCTTGAGTAAGAAATTACAAGTGCACAACTGCTGTACTCTGCAGTACTAATAATAATGTAATAATAATACAGTTCTTATAAACGGCAACACACAACAAAGTCTCGATGCGCTGTACACAAAACAAACATATACATGTACACAAAATATAAATATAATACACTACAACCGTGAAAACATATATGAGTACACATGAACAAGCCACAACATCTGATAATGGAATTGGGAACTATCGTGATGTATACTGTTTGAGCTGTGGAGCTTCAAATGTTGAAATTACCCTTCCACCCACTGTATCTATAGATGAGTTGCAACGATTACAAAATCTTTTAATAAACCTGTTATGAAACGTAAAATGTGTCGAAAATGTCGTGGTTTAAGACAGTGGAGGTTGCGATCTAAGGACCGCAGATTCGAGTCCTGGCCAGATCATTACGTAGTGTGCTTGGACAAGGCACTTTTATCTTCATTGACTCTCTTCACCCAGGTGTATAAATGGGGACTTGCCCTGTTACTTGGAATTATAGTTGAGTGCACAGGTTTGTGGCTGCTGCCCCCTATGGGGAAGTCTCCCATCGGACACGTAATTGTGGTGCAACTGTAAGTCCCTGGGAGGGGTTGTTTGAATTGTGCATACTTTGGTGTGGGTGTGGGTGTGACAAGTTACCAATGACCAGGGGTTTAGTTGTAAAGTCGTGTGAGGGGGCCTTGGCCTCAAACAATACTGTAAAAAAACTTAAACTTAAACTTTCAAAGAGTAATAATTTTCATTGTAACGTTGCCAGTCAAATGTTTAATTACAAAAACCTGAAAAGTATGACACTGGAAAATACTGTTTATATACATTTTGTAATTGAATTAATAGAACGTCAGTTTCAAAAATAAGTAACTCAATTTTAAATTATAACCCTATAATTACAATCTAATTTTTTTCTTAACTGGTTTAAACTAACGACGATATGTTAATTGAGAAGTTGTCAGAATATTCTTCTAAAATTTTTCGGAAAAGAATTTTAGCATGAATTTGCATGAAAGTGAAATTGACAATTACAAAATTTTAATTATGAGTTGTTATATATATTGCAACATGTTATCAGGAAACTTACAATGATTGCACAAATAACAAGAGGTAAAAAATGTAACTTTTGGCAGACACTTTCATTTCATTAGCATTATAAATAAGTTAAAATATGCATTCCAAAAAATTTTCAAAACAGAAATTATTGAGAATCCCTAATTTGTTCATCTATAGATCTATATGATTTAGATTAAAACTGTAAAGTGTGTCTGATTTTTTTTACAATATTTATTTATTTAATATGTAGAATCTAACAGATTCAGTAATAACTTGCAGGATAATCTTCATAAATAAATCTGCATAAATTTGGAGGAAATATGTATCGGGTATGGGGAGGTGGACGGCACTGGGGGGGGGGGGGGAGGAATG